>OOFB01005810.1:49907-64563 GCA_900323305.1 Trachyrincus murrayi
TTTTGTTGTTTTTTTTGTTTTTGTTTGGGTGGGTGGGGGGGGGGGGGGGTTTTTTCTTTTTGTTTTTTTTTTTTTTTTGGTTTGTTTTTTTGTGTTTTTTTTGGGGGGGGGGGGGGGGGGGGGGGGGGTTGCTTACACAGGTATCAAATATATAATTTAATATATATATATTGAATATAAATATAATATTGAAGCAAGCAACCTAAAAGCCTAAACCTAAAAGGGTGCACACAAAAGCCTGGGTAGGTGTGAAAATGACCCCAGAAGTGTTTAAGTGAAATTCCCCAAGAAAGACTGATACAATAGATGCATTTTACTGTTGGTTAGTAGATCCTCGCATTAAAGAAAAAAAAATGACCCTCTGAAAAGGACTGTTTTATTTTTATTTTTATGTCACAATTACTGTCAGATATAACAAGTACAACATGACAAGTCCGGGAGAGCATGGGAGAGCAGAAGAGAGGGCTGGAGAGGAGAAGATAGGACCACAGGAGAAAATCAGAGGAGAGGAGAGCGGAGCAAACGCCCCTGCTGGCCACCCAAGTTTACTTGTAAATATGTAAATGAAAACAACTTGCTGAACCTTGGCCACAATATCTGGACTTGTCTTCATATAATAATGCATAGATTTATGTTTATATGATTATGGTTCTATTTTATTAATCCCTAACCTTTGCCATTACATACAATGAAACAAGAAAAGGTAAAAAACAAAAAAACATAAAACAAGCAATGTAATACAATACGCTATTAGAAAATTCAAATAAATAAAGTTAATCTAATGTCTTCGTGAATTTTTTAATATTTTAGAATTGCAGGAAATTATTTTTAAAATTTGTATTTTTTTCTGGGGTGGGACCCCAGACCACCCGGCAGATTTGGTCCCCCCAAATGTTGACTACATGGCTATGGCCTTGCTGCCTGGATATTAGATTACGATGTCGATGCCCACAGATGGCATTAGCACATCCAGATCCAAAACATCAACGGTAGCTATAGCACCAGAGCTCCCCAGAGCCTCCCAGCCACAGGCTGTGCCAGGCAGCCTCATGGGGCCCGGCTGATGTAACGCTCACTGGCGTGCTCTGGCAACGCCTGCCATTTGTTTGGCAGTGGCTGCCCAAAACTGAGTGTAGGCTGCTGTACCAAGCCCCTTGTACCAAGCCCCTTGTGCCTTGGTTAACAACGCACCGCTTCTACGAGGGGAAAAAAAAAAAGTAATACAATTGATGGTTTTAGAGCAGGGGCACACATCACTACAGATGGACTGAGTCAGGCTACTTTATCAGTTAGTCGTAAAAAGGAAAGTATATTGCTGAAACAAATAAACGATTGGTCGATCAACAGATTAGTTTATTGATTATAATATAATTGTTATTTATCTTTTTGATCATTTATCAAGTCAAACAGTGAACCACTTGCAGTTTTTAACTTAAGTTTCAGATTCTTGGCTGCTTGTCCAAGACATTTTATAGATAATTAAACATTCTCAATATATTAATCAACAATGAAAACATTATTATAACCTACACCTTTTATTACTAATAGTCAATGGATCACCTTACTTTTAAGGCAATAAGCCTACATATTGTAGGCTATAATATCAAAGTGGCTAATAAAGTTATTCTTTTTTTTGCTTTTTTGTTTCAATGTACAATGGTAAAAGTCCCAGAGTAAGTCATTCTTCATGACCTTTGGTAACGACGACGGGCATCAAGTTACATACCGAAAGTAGGCCTACAGCTAAGCTCAACCGCCTGTGTTGTATGACAAATGAAACTGGCCCCAAATAGATAAACTCAGTCAGTGGACACCTCAACCACATTTCCAGCAGCCTTGTATTGACTTTTCCTGCAGCAGCAAAGTCCCACCGAGTAGCGACCTTATGGAACGGGGCAGTGGAGTGCACGGGAAGTCTCATTATTGGCTATGTTGCAAATGTGAAGACAAACCTTAGATCCGTGTCATGCATGTCTCGTTAGACAACCATGTAAGGCTGGCTATTCAACGTTAAGCAAGGTGTTACATTAACCTATAACTACTAAAATAAATGAAAGAATATTTGTATTATTTATAAATAAATGTGCACGGCAAAGATAGAGATAACTGGTCTATTCAAAACTGGCAGAACTGTTTATGCGAACAAGGGTTACCATGGAGGAACAATGAAACGTTTCAGTTTATGAATGCAACATTGTTTTCATGCAAGATAATCATTACAGGTTTCTGGAGCGACTTACCCAGAATATGAAGTTGAATATGAATAGGAGATATTTCACGCACTTCATTCCACCTTGCACTTTACTCATGGCGCCTGATGATTTCTGCGATCCACAATTTAAACGACGTGACTTAACTGGCTCCGCTTTTCTTCCTACGACGCCTTCAAATCGTGTGGTCACAGGCGGACACCGTATACAGACCTGCACCGCTACGCTATGATGCTGGAAAACATGAAAACAGTGGCTCGCGCTTCACTGGGGTTCGCGCCTTCTGGCACCGCCCATTTCTCTGCCATTGCACAATGGTAGGAGATGTAATTCACAATGATCATTCACTGCAGCTTTCTTTTCTCCCAAATGTCTGCCAAGTGTTAACCAAATGTATTACACTGTGTGGCTTTGTCCGTTTGTTGTCAAGTGTTGGTTGAAACTATATCCTACTTTTAGCTGATCTTAATATGGCAGCATAGCCTACTACTTTCAACACACATTGCGTCCCCAAACACAATAACCAAAATCAAAAGCATGTTACCTTTGTAGCACGTTATGTCGTGCTATAGGTTACTGTAATAACACATGTTCTCGTGTTTTTAATTAGGCTACAGAACCACCTGCGTTAATTACTGTTAAAGTTTTTTTTTTTATTATGTTCATTTTGATTGTATAGCCGACTTGGATTGTGTTCAGCTTCACTTGTAAACCGGTAAAGCATCTGCCATAAACACATGTTAATAGAAACATATCATGTTCCAAGTGCTAATTAAGGAAAGTTATTTTCTCTTAGAATTGTCAGTGTGGAAATATAATTGGTTTAATAAGGCTGGTAAAACGTTTGTTGCTTGTATTTAATTCAATATTGTGTCTACTACTACTCCCCCTGGTGGTATTTTTGTTATCACTGTATCACTGTTTTAATCTGCTCGGAAATTGATTTTTTTGTGTGTAGGCCAGCTCATACATATATTTTGTGTTGTAAAATGCATTTTAATTTGTATTTAAATGTATTTAAAAAAGGGTATGAAGACAACGCTCGCGTAAATCACATTCAGACTCAGTGTGTATATCCTTTGTCCAATTTCGATCTCTTTGCTTGAGAGTGAAGCTCCACATGAATGCAGGCAAATGAATGGGGATGACATTGATCGTTTTAACTACTTTTAATGTCGTATCGGATATTTGAAATGACCCAAGTAACCTACTCACGCACGTGTCCTCATGAAAAACGCACCGATACTTTGTTGTATCTATCATTGCGTTTTTGGTTCATACGGAGCGCAGGGGCACGGTGGCAATTGGCACACCGTCGGATACGGAGGAGTCGTTGTGCAGCTGTACTTATTGCTGTTGCATGTTGATTTTACAGATGTTGATGATTAAAGGTAAATGGATGCTGATGCTGACGAAAGTGGCAAACGTCATGATACGAAGACGCTCGAAGAAGACCCATCAATGTCCTGCCCCTTGGACGTAAGCCTAGGCCTAAATAGAATGCTATATATGCGTCGGATGCATTTACACTTGTGCTCGATGTGGTAACAATGCGTCCCAGAACCCAGACCACCTCCTGATGTGGTTTGACAGATCCGATCACAAATGCGTCTTGTGCGCATTTACACCTGGCTTTTTATGCGTTTTGGCGATATCCGCATGCCCAAAACGCATGTTAATGCCAGGTGTAAACGGGGTCCTTGATCTTAGCGATATTTCGTCAATTTTAAATATGTGCTTTTAACTCCTCTGACTAGTAACTTAAAGTAATAATCTCGAAGATATTCATGTAAATAAATGTCTGGTAAGCCATATCTATCATTCCATTGGCCCCGCCAATGTAATGGACTGTGGGACTCTGAGGGAGAGGCAAGCAAGGTAGAAACGGTTGTTGCCTGCGCAAGATACTGAATGAACAATAGCCAGTGCGGGTCAAAGTGCCATTTACAGAACGGTACCCTGCTTGATAAAAAAAAAAAAATTCCCACGACAAGTTGCCATCTTTTTGGACACAGACCAGCCCCAGTATTTAGTCTGATTAGAGCTTGCATATAACTAAACCCCTTCACCTTTCAGGTCATCTGACCTGAAACATCCACCCTTAAACCCTTAAAGAAGAGCATTCACACAATCCTATTGCTCAGTGGACTCACTCCTTACTTAGTTAAAATAATTTACACCTCTGTGTTGAGAGACAAACAATTGAGTTGGCGATCTCAGTCTGCCTTATTCTCACATACAGACAATACGCAGTGATAATCAAGAGGTGGCAGTGTTGGATCATTTAATAATCTTTAATTGCTACGGGTCACATCATGACTCCATGGTATAACAACCCAGTCTCACCCCAATGTAAATCACAACGACACTTGACTTGACACTTGTGCCACACACACGTGTGGTAGGACCAAACATGACAAAAATATAACTAAATAAATGCATATATAAATGTGTTGAATAGATTAAGAAATAACAAAATGGCTTAATACATTTGATTTCTGGATTGTAATTTGTTTTCTTTATTTTGATTGTATTCTATATTATTATGTATGTGCTTATCTTTCAGATTCTTTCTTTTTATTACTGTTTTCTGTATTTATTCCCACCTTGTGACGTGGAAATATTGAAAAATAGATATCCAATGGTAATGAGCAGTGTAAACCCAAATAAGTTAGCAGAACTCAAAAAAATAAAGGCAACTGATTCCCTTAGATTTTTTAAGTTTATCAACTCAAAAGTCACACGTTTTCAGAGCTTAAATATTTGGAGTTAGTTTTACATGTACCATTTGATTAGAGTTAAATCAAATTACTGATTAAGTCAACTCAAATATTTTCAGTTAATGCAACTTAGAATATTCATTCATCTCTCTCATACAATAAGTTAATATTTTTTTTTAAATTGTAAGTACACAAACAGCATTTCATGTTCAATAAACTCAATATTTATTAATCTTTTGCTTATTCACAACTCAAAAACATTAACTTCCTCAAACTTAAAATCATTTACCTCAAAACTTAAAAACATTGTGGCAACTGATTGCCTTAATTACGATGAGTACCACTAACTTAAAAAAAATACATATACACCACATTTGCATAGAACTCAAAAAATGTTCCAAGAGTAAACAGTTTCTATTCAAAAGTTGAGAATATGAACTTTTCGTGCCACCCTCTCCCTTTTAACAGTGAAATAAATATTTGAAAGACAAATAAATAACTATAAAAAAGAAAACGGTTTATGGTTAAATTATATATATATATAAAGCTATTTAACAATTGCAAAGGCACAGTGTGCTCGTTGGACCATCTGGCTGAAAACCTGAGAAAAAAAAAGTTTATTTTGAATTAATATAACTTCTTTAGTTTAACCAACTCATTTAACTTACCTAATGACAGTGAAGGGGTGACGTTGGCTGTTCACTCAGCACTGCAACTCAAACACTGACTGGTTTCCCTGGATTATGAACACACTGTCATAAATTACATTCTGCTATGCACCATTGCAGGTTTGACATAAACGGTTTCCACAACCACATCTTTAACTGTACATGCAAGTAATGCAAACAATGCAGGCATTTCTATTAAACTCCTGACACTGTGTGGGCGCCAGTCCCGCCTTCCATTAAAAAAAATCGCACGGGCAAAATCTTTGCGCCATTAACCCTTAATGTAGGCAACGTTTCCAGACAAAAATTTGCCAATGTGATAAGATTTCTGAAAGCCTTGAACCCTTTTCTTTTAGACGAGTAAAACATATTGTGAATATATTTGCAATTAAGTATAAAATCTCACTTGAAGGCTACTCTTGAGCTGTAAAAGCGTTAGCCCCGATTTTATACTATATTGCAAATATTTTCACACAATGTTTCACACGTGTAACAGATTGGCGCCCACGCAGTGCAGTGCCAGTCCCAATGAATGGAGCTAGCCCCTGACTAGCCTGCTTGGCTAACTAGCATCACTGTATCCAATTCAGGTAGGCTACAGTTCCGCTGGCTTAACGTTACGTGGCTAACCTGAATACTAGCTCAGCACGTTCAACTTCCAAATATCAACAAATTACTAAAACAAAATGTAATTTCGTGTTTAATACTTACAATTAATCAAATTGCGCTGATACCGGGCAAAAACGAAGAACACAGAAGCAGGGATTAAATACCGTTTTGGTGATTAGTAGATGGGCTACAGGTGTGTACGTATCTCAGGTGATGTGATTGGGATGACGACATCTGGGAGGAGCAGGAACCTGACGGACACGCCCAACAACACATAACACAAAGACAGACAAGACAAACAGGGAGAACCGACCACTAGCTGCCACTAGGCGGCAGAAGTGGACTGCGTAACATAATTAGCATACACACGTGAAATCTGATGCTAATTATTCTTATTTTTAGTGGGCAAAATCGCACGAAAATGCTCAATGATAAAATCGTTTTCATATTGCATTACAGTGTGCACCTTAAATTGTCATTCCTGAAAATAATACATTTTCACAGTACACATTGCGCTTGCTTCAAGGGAAAAACCGCTCTGAAGCAGTACGGCAACCCGGCTGGAACACAGGCAGACCTAACCAATCAGAAGAAGAGGAATAATGACCAGGAAGGAACATTTAATTATGGCGAAATACACCAATAAAAAAAAATACAAGTTCAACTCTGTTACACTGCCTCGAATGACAACAAAAAAAACAAAAAAAGTGCAAATCCCTGTAATATGATATTATAAAGTATAACAGTTGTAATACAAACGCGTGGTAACCCGAGGAAACACACAGTGGGCGCAAAGACAGGAGCCCAGAACAGAGAGTGTTTGGGGCTCTACCTGCGTGTTCATTATTCTAATGGGATGGTGAATCACTGACTTATGTATGTCTGCAGACCGGAGCCACGCAAGTAGGAGGGACTAATAATGTCTTGCAAGTGGGAGCGCACGGCAAGTGGGAGGGGCTTTGGTAAAGGCAAAAATCATGTCAAAGTAAAAGTTAATGAGGCGCTTCTCTGAAATACCCTGTATCGTAGGATACATTTAATTAGTTTACTTTTCTTTTGCTCTTTACCTATATCCATATAGACCTATATCCAGGCCTATCACTTTTGAAGTCTTCAGTTATTAATTTTCTTTTTATTATTTTTATTATTTTTTTATTATTTTTTCCAATATTATTTGTATATGTATATGTTGTATATGTTACTGATTTCATACAATTTAGATTGTCAGTTGTCAAACTGCTTCCTCGTCAGCAGTAGACTATTCTCTATACAAATAGATTCTAACTTTTGTCTCATAAGCAGTATATGATGGGGATTCAAAATGACATGGAGGGAGAATTCGCCATATGAAGGAAAACCATGTCGGACAGATCATGGGGATTGAGGAAGAGGGGAAAGAGCTGGAGGTAGCAACTTGCAAACAAGATATTATATTATATTATATTATATCATTACCTTCAAGTAGTTTGTGAAATATCACAGCCCATGTTAGCATTTTTTTTAGATGTAGATTTTTGGTGTAGTTCATCCTATGGGTTGACACTATATAATTTGTTGTGACATTCAAGGTTGTTGTTTTTTTACCATAATAAGGCTTTTTTAGTAATAAATCATACAAATCTTAATGGGACATGTTGACAATGGTATCAGCATGAGTCAACAGCATTTGTTTTCATTTATAACAATATTTGTCAGAATTATTCTAAAATTAATGGAAAGTTGAGGACGAGAGGTCTTGCGCTCCATCATAATTAAGAAAAATAACAAAAACATGAATACATTTTCACAAGGAAAGGTGGATTTCAAGAGAGTAGACTAATGATATGGGATTATGATATAGTGAATTACTTCAGGAAAGTTAACCGAGTGTTATACATGTCATGTGACATCATATGACAACTGAAGGGCACTAACCCACAAAATGGTGAAAATCATATTAAAATCCTACATTTTAAAAGATCAAATACATTTTCGGAAATGTAAGAGTCAAGCCTCATAATTGAAAACAGACATGATTTATTTTTTTGGACATTATGGCCCCCAGACACGAGATGGTCTCGTGTCTGGGATTGCCTCGTCTTTAAAAATTAAATATCTCGACTCGATCACAACAATCGGAATAAGCCTCTGGCATCAGCTCAACGCACACATTGTACATGGATACAGTTTATTCCATTCATGTAGGCCTACTTACTGTAACCCTACTTAAGCCTATACTTACTGGAGCTACTTGTTTGATGATAAATTGCCGTCCAATGAAGACAATCACACATGAAACAGATTGCGTAAAAACACATTTTTTTAAACACCCAACTCATAAACTTGCAGTAGGACCTAACATTTACATAAACAAAACTAAAGTGGACAAAAAATCATAATAACACGTTTTTCCTAAGTAATTGGAATAATGTAGGCCTAACCTGCGTGCATGAGTTGTTTGCGAGACGTGACGTCACGGGGGCGGTGAAAGCCCGGAGCCCGGGGCCCCAGACTGCGGAAGAGGAGTCGCCAGGAGGTCTGGTAGTGAGTAGTCTGCTCTTGAACAGCGCACCGATCGGAGTAACACACTTTCAAGAGGAAGGCAACTCGGGGAAGAGCAACAAATAATACATTCACCTCGGAGCTCTCCTCGGCTTATTGTGCCCGGTTATCCCTTTTGTCCACTTCTTCTCATCCCAAAAGGATCGTTTGTTTCTTTACTTTTTTTGTGTGTGTCTGGCCAACTTTTCCCTTTGGACGAAAACCGAGACACACATTTCTTCAGGGGGGAGAAGGAAAAAAAAAAGTTTAACTTATCGGGGGCTAAACTTAAAACCCATTACATAACCCAGGTGTTGACGGATCCGCGGGTTAACTTAACACACAGACGAGACGGGGGTCGAGTGAACACTGTGTGGGTAAAGTTGTGTTTGATAACCTGTGAACACTGCAGCTGTCTGCTGTGGACTCGGGACAACATTCCCACTCTGCATATGCGCACCGAGCAACAAAGAAACCCCCCCCCAAAAAAAACGCTGTTGTTGTTGTTGTTATAGGTTAACTATTCCGCTCTTAAACATTGTAACGATCGATCGATTGATCTGGGAATACAGGATATCCCCTTTTTGTTCTCCCGTAGCCCAGGACCGGCATGGAGTGGATTAATAAGCGACTCGTCTGGCGAACAAAGAAGGATACCCCCCCTGTCGGACCGAGCGCCGCCGCCGAATAAAAACACAGCCTCGTCGAGAATGGAGAAGGGCGAGTGTGTTCGTGTGTTTGCGTCAAACACAAACTCTTTTCAACATGGCAAACGCTTGTATGTGCGCCCTCTGGATCTGACTGTATTTTAAAAGTATTCGCGTCCCCGTCCCCCTCCCCCCCCCCAACCCCCCCCCCCCCCCCCCCGTGTGTCCCGCGGACGGACCGTATCATCCTCTTCATCAAACGACGCGGACATTTGTGATTCGCAAGGCGACGCAATGATCGCGGACGCGTTGCGGCTGTGTGCGGCGGTCCTGCTGCTCTGTGGCGGCGGGTCGTGGGCCGCCGCGTCGCCGTCGTACGCCGACTGCAAGCCGTACAGCGAGCGTCCCAAGAGCGCAGGGAAGACCCCCCTCGCGCCCAACGCCACGGACGACAAGAAAGTGGTGTGCAGCAACATCGACCTCCATCAGGTGTTGCCCCCCGACGCCTTCCCCAACAGAACGGTCACCCTGTGAGTATTGACACGAATCACCCCACGCAGTATTGTCGTGCCCGGCATGTGAAAGAGGCTGTTTCAGTCCATCCATCCATGCATGCATCCAGCCAGCCAGCCACGGGTCACCTACAAGGGCATCCACTGCTGGCCTGCAATCTGAGTGATAATAATAAGAATGTATGCTGAACTTGATGTGTGAGTGCATTGTCTGATGATCATCCACTTGCAGAATGGGACCCCCTTAAAGAGATAAGTTGACTCGATAATTGTTATGATTATTATTATTTGGTTCTTGGTGCTTTGCACTCGTAGTTAAGAATATAAACTTGGTATTGGGGTTGTAAGTGGTACCCTCGACTTTGTGATTGTCATGTGACAACACTGTTGGCAGTGGTAGAGAGAGAGAAAAGAAATAAATAAGTTGGTTTGCCTGTAATGCCGGCATGTGGGATTTAGTATTTAATTACAGTGTATTAGACGTAGTATTTCAGAAGAACCGTTTTAGTTGGGACAGTTATCTTTTCTCCTACACCCTTCACTCGCCTATTTGCCCTATACATAAGTAAGGATATCTGTAGTCATTAATTCCTCTTGGCTATCTTTGCGTCGGCCAAAACAACCAATAAGCAGGCATTTGTGTGTGTGTGTGTGTGTGTGTTTTCTTTGGTGTGTTTGTCCCGTCTCGTGGTGTGTGATGAATTGATAAGCTTGGTTCTGGGATTCCCGGATGGCCTTCACAGAGCAGGCGAGAGGCACGTATAGATTGCTTCTACAGAGACTTCAGTGCACGAGTCTTCAAGTTCCTACTTGTCTCTGCTATGCTTTCTTTTCCGAGACATGTTCCGTCACCTTTGGTAAACAGATAGCCCATCTTGGGACAATTGCAGCTTGAAATCGACCCTCAAATCGTCTTCAAAGCCCTTTCCTGCTCCAGAAAGTGCCAATGAAGCAGTGGTTCCTGTTGATGGCACAGTTTGGGGGGGGGGGGGGGGTAGTGTTGATTTATGGTATGTAAAATTGTCTGGGCCTCCCCGGAGGTCATGTGGTCTGTGTGTTTTTACGACCCGCGGTTGGGTTGACGGTGGTACGGCCTCGGGTTTTTATTCCAGACTGCTGTAAATGGAGACAAGCGTATCCATCCGCCTGACAGCCCATCATTTCCTTGTGGGTTTACACAACGAAGGTCTGATGTCATTGAGACACTTTTAAGAGCTTGAACTTTTTAAGAACATCAGATTTGCCCTGCCACTCCAGAGATTACGGGGGGGGGCCAATGCATCCCCTCAACCGCTCACTGAATACACGCAAAGTACTTCAATACAGTTTGCTTCACTTCCACGAAAACCAAAGCGAATAAAGCAACATTTGGGAGCACATTGTGATCTGGTTTTGACCTGTGGGGTTTTCACTGGGACGTCATGTTTACAGCTAGGCTAGACCCCCTATTAAAGCCCTCTATTCCCTAACCTTATGTCCCCAGACTCGAGACTGGAGAAAATATTGCTACTCTGACTTTACTTTGGCTCTCGGCAGTCACCGGTCACGCTCATAAAATCTATAGGCTGTGTTGGACCAAGACCGTGATCTGAATGGGACTAAATAGCGTGCATACTTCATACTCACCAGTGATGGCAAACAGACCCTTCTCCTTGGTTTGTTTTGGATGTCATCCAAGATTTCCCCTGGACACTGCCAGATTAGAAGGAGTTGGAGTTGCCTGGAAATGTTGGTTACAAAGTTGCTCTATGACTCATCTACTACTACTACTACTACTATCTGCACCTAACTTGGTAGAATTTCGAAGTTGATGTTATTGAGGCAAGTTTAATTTCAAATGTATTAGTTGGCGTTATTGAGGCTAGTTAAAACCACAGTGACGATTATTTTATAATGCAGTGGTGTGTTTTTTGTTTCATCACAGAAGAGGCTATATTGAGACACACCTTAAAATGAAAGGCCCTGTCAGGAAGCGGCATCACAAGGTTTGATTAGAGACATTTGTCGTACTTCTGCTCTCTACTCCTGTTTTCCATCTGGATAGATGTCTATGTCTGGCGTATGCCTCCGTTAATGTGATCTCAGCTTTCCTATAGAAAAAAAAACCACGTGTGTGAATAGGCTACATTTCTTCGTCGAAATCGCTACATACTTGGGTTGATTCATTGCCAGCGAATTCATCCAAACCAGGGGGAAAAACCCCCGAAGACTCAGATACGGTGGGCCTTAAAGTGTATACATGTTCTAATGCTTAAGCTAGTATTATCTTACCTTAACCTGGGGAATGCATGCCGCGGCCCCCGGTTTAGCTAGGCCACTGAATGGTTCTCTGTGGAAAAGAGATGAGGGAGCATTCGTGTGCTGCAAATAATCCCACATGCCTAAGTAATCGGAGAGGAAACGACACAAATGTGTTTACGGCTGGGAAGTCTCACATGCCATTCAAAACACACGTATTATTTTCGGGGGCTGCGCTGCACGGTATAGCTGGGTGTGTACACGAGCGTTTATTCTCGTGTCCACTCGGTGCTCATATTTCGGCCTACGTGCGTGCGCCAGACCAGAGCCCTGCTAAGTTTGTAGCCTGCTCTACATTAGTATAGTTCTGCTCTCCCTTCTCTGCTCATATTTCTTTGCACTACTTATTGTACTCCTGGGTTTCTTTCCCAGAAGCACCTGGGGTGGAGCTGGCACGTAAGCACACCTGGCCCCAGATCCCGAGAGAGAGAGAGAGAGAGAGATATGCAGAGAGAGGCACTGGATTGAATAAAGCAGGGATTTCCTCCCGGGCCACAGGAAATGCAAGAGCAGTTTGATGACACATCCGAGTGCTGTAAAGTGTCATGGATCACAGCCGTGGATGAAACCATGAGGCCCGGGCCACATCTGGTTTCCTCAATGACTTCACTCTTGTGTCTTCAGGGCAAAATGCATGGCGTTCGTTTACTGCAGAGAAAAAAAAGTCTGAGCGCGAGGGGAAAAAAAGGCAAACCATTATTAACATTTACATTAACATTTCAGTAAACGATTTAGTCTTTGTCTACATGACGGTCATGCATCGTTAGTTACTTGGCATGTTCTATCCAAAGATATAAAGTATCCAAAGTTAAAGCGTCATTACATCGGGGTGAATAAGACCGTTAACTAGGCTCCATCTGATTAGTGTGAATTCCTTTGCCGTTCCTGTGTGACTCACGGGGTCCATAATGTGTTGCCTGGGGCTATAAAGGTTTTGTTTTCCTCTCTGCATTTTGGGCAAGCATGAGGACTAAAGCAACACTTGAATGTTTTCCTTTGTCAGGAAACCGGAAAAGGGGGAAAATCCCATAGGCCCACCGCTGACAGCTGTATAAGTCAGTCGGTTCGCAGCCTTGCATTACGGTGAGCTGCGGACGGCTTTGTTTTATCAGGCTGCGCCAAGGCTTTGTCCATGTCTGTTGACTGAGGAGGAGGATGAGTCGAGTGCGAGAGAGAAAGAGAGACACGCTGGTTTTAGTTTTTGGTGACCACCGATGACCTGTTGCCGGGTTTTTTGCGTTCTATGTCGCGTTTCCACTCGGCCAGAGGAAGCGATGAGGCGGAATGTGCTCTCCGTCCGTGTTAAAAGACATTATTATCGTCGGCCTTGTGACTTCGACAGAGTGATTGGCCACACTTAATTTGAATGACCGTTGCCTTTTCATGAACAGATAGATGGCTGTTTTGAATCCTAGCTAGCGTAGTAAAAACGACAATGTTAAAATCTTATGAACTCAATATAGATTCCATCGACCCACCACAACCATAAGTGGATGAATGGCGAATAACATGAATGCCATAATTGTTCTAAGAATTGTGCAATATATTGCTCTAAATCACATATTGCTCGGATTCTCAATGGAAGTTTCTCTGCAGAGAAATCACCACTGAAACGATTGCGAGCACTCTTTGATTCAAGTAAAAGCAAATTGTGTCAGCTTCAACGAGGCATGTTTTCAGCCCTGGAACCGAGTAATAATTTAGTACACGTAGCATCGAATATGAGCAGCACATGCGAGACTGTGCTATCTCTCCTTGACAATGGATTGTGTCTTTTTTGAGTTTGGTCTTCTGTACGGCAACCTTTTTAGTGAGCTAAAACGAATCGAGACGCTTCCTGTGACCACGCAAACCTCCCACTACTATTAGGCATAACATAAACACATCACCCTTTACAACTCGAATACTAAGAGGCAGACATGAAATCAGCATGACTGGTTGTTTTGAAGTGACTTTGAACAAACACTGTGCATTCTTTAGGGGATTTCTCCCTCCCCACACATATACTCCTTTGAAGGCCTAAAACGAAGCAACTGCTTCCCCCAGTCGTAGATTTATGGTTACTCTGCTGCTCAAAGTTATTAGTGAAAAACAAGAGAAAACTTAACTGCTGCTGAAAGTTGGCTAATGGAGACGCTGTTATCGTTCTAAAGTTATTGCCGGATTGTTACATGTAAGCCCTTTTCGTCATTGAAAGTAGAAATTCTGAGCACATTCCACCATTCACTGTAACTCACAACAGCACTTTGCGCCTCTCTGGAAGTCCGCGAGGTTGCAACGGTTCTGACCTGGCTTCGGCTCAAGCTGCTTTTATCTGTGGATCAAGATAAGGTTGACTCCCCTCCTGTGCTGTTATAGGCCCACATAAGAATTCAACTGGCTGCAGCTTTTGGTCTGCACTCAGAGGCGGTGAGGAAGCTGTACAGACATCCTCTGGGATGGGGTGGGGGGTGGGGGGTGGGGGCGGGGAAT
>OOFB01005810.1:64583-75425 GCA_900323305.1 Trachyrincus murrayi
GGGGGGGGGGGCTGATGGGGTGGGGGGTGGGGGGTGGGGGCGGTGAATATGCAAAGATAAAGCGTTATGCTGGGTTTGCATTGTGGGGTGTGTAAAACAAATGTTTTAACTGCATTTGCCGAGGCAGGCATGTCAGCTGTCGTCTTTACTAGGCTACATTAAGTGAAATTGACTGAAATCTGGGATTCAACATGCTCCCAAGACTGTAAAATGATTTCCATTTTTAGGAGAGTGTAGAATACCAATGTCATTTTCCTTGCTTGGCTTACTTTGTCCACCAATAGGTACCAATAGCTAGCTAATGTTTAGTTCATAGCGAGGGGTAAATTGGTATGGCAAATGCATTGTTGTTGTTTTTTTTATTTGCCTCAGTGCCTGTTCGTGTTGTGTCAAACTTGTCTTTGGAGGCTGTGTCAATTACCTTTAAATTGAGCTATTCCATTTGTTCTGGAGTAGAACATGAGCAACTTGGCAAATTAGCCGACCTACCTAGCCCAAAGTGGCTAATGCAACATATAGAGGGCCCTGTGTGTTGAAACCCAAGCGGTTGTATTCACACACGGTCACGCTCCTGTGACCAGGGAGAGGAAGACGGAGCGACGGGCTTGGCCAGGGACTCTGATTTATTTAGATAATCTAAAGAGTAACAAGTTTGAATGTGTACCACATTCGTGTACACACATCAGATTTCGAAATTGATTTACGTGGGCCCATGGTGTATTTACACAGAAGTTCTGTTTTAAAGAAATAAATAGCTCTGTAAACCTAATTACGTTATGCTTGTTGATATCATTCATGTGTGCGGAGAAAAGCATTTCCATGGCTGATGGCAATGTGGGATATAATATTCGTCTTAAAAAAACATCTTGGAGTAATGCATGACCCGGTGAAGAAGAAATGAAGGACAATTAGTCAGGGATGTTTAACATTTTGATTCTGTGCCATGCCATGGTCCTGAGTTCACCCAGAGTTCAGCCTACTCACATTTAATATAATAAACTAGTCATTATTGCCATCTGTTGGCTCCGGCAAAACTACTAATTCCCCCAATGAAAAGTAGATCCATGTGACTCATTTTCTTTAACAGAGGGTCCATTTCTTCCGCCTATAGCATCAGACTGTGATGGACTTTACAGTCTTGTCCGCTGACATTTTAACATACAGCATGGCCAGGGGGAAGAGACTCTACGACAACAAAGTCAAGCATACAAATTATTTATTTCTATCCCTCTCCCTTCACACTATCTCGCTCTCACTGTCTGTCGAGTGGTTGAACGCCAAATGCCAAATATCCAGTGACACCAGTGAGCCCAGCCCCGTAATAAAACAGGCCCTCAACACCCGATAATGACTGCAATCTGGCCCCGGGCTGTGGGTGCCGCCAACACGCATGTCACCCACCCACATCCCCTCCCCGTTAGCCAAAAATGTACGCTAACCACGAGTCCCTATTTGGTTTTCTCCCGAGTGTTGGCACAGAGCGGGAGTTGAATTAGAGTTGGCACTTGTTGGCAGATCGTTTGGGCCGGAGATGAACTCTGGCAGTTGTCTTATTTGAAGAACTAGAGAAGAAGTCACTGGAGTTAGTGGGGTTTAGTCAACAATTAATAAATGAATTAATCAATGCTGCACATGTTCTAGGCTACGTTTGCAATATGGTTATCGTTGGAAAAGGACAATTTCACATCATAGTTTTCTCTCATGTGGGCAATTGCATTTATTTTATTGCATCGGTTTTTGCCAGTAGATATTATGTATATAGCTAATGCTTGGAAGTGTTGAATGGTGAATTAGCGTCCGGTGTGTGATATGTAATAAATTATTCTTGTTGCCCCGTCACAATGGCAGTATTCAAGCAAGCCATACTTGGCATGTTTTTTGGAAACAGGAGGCTCATAATCACTGGCAGGCCTTCAGTGGCAGTAATGTTGTGTTCAACTGTTCCAAATATTGGCCCTCAAAACTCAAGTCATGGGATATTGGCATCTCAATCCACCCCTCTAAGCTGACCCAGTCCATGATCAAACTCATCTCCATGGCGTGGGAAAGATGGCGTGCGGTTTGACAGATAGATAACCTGTGGCACCGGTGACTCATATTTCTGTGGGTCAGATTGGTGGAGCCACGGGTGGGTTTTTGTTTGGTTCACTTTGGACAGCGAGGTGCACATTTTCAAGCGTGGTGTAATATCAGTAGTATGTCTCCATGTGGGCCAGATTATGGCTCTACGTTTTTCAATTTTCAGAGGCTTTCAATTGCGTTTATTTTTGCTTCATTTCTTTACAGAATATTGAGCAACAACAAGATTCAAGAATTGAAGAATGGATCCTTTGTTGGACTGGCCGTACTGGAAAGACTGTAAGTATCATCTTGTATTTAGTTACTTAGTTATTTATATAGTTACCGGTACTTCCAGTAAGGTACAAGCAGTGTCTGGCTGTTCTCTCATACTCTGCATGAACATGCGTTAACTCAGGATCCTGTCTCGGGTTGCACCCTCAAATATGATCAAGTTGATGAATTCTTAAAGGGAATAATTAATATTTGTTTTCAACGCCGTTAACTGTCAGTCAATACGCCCGACATCTGCAACATTTTTGAGTCCGGGAACAATAAAATATTTTTTGATGTGATTTGAGTGATTCATAATCTTCTGGTCCAGGAGCAAGGACCTACACCTCACGTTGCTCCTTCCACATAGTGCATCGGCGGGTTCTCCATCACTCCAGACAGGAAGCAGTGGGTGGAGGGTAAACATGTGCTGGCTTTGTGCCAGCAGAACATCCAGGTCACAGAAAACGAGAAGGCACCCGCGCCCAGCACTTAGCCTTGGTTAAGAATAGCAGCACATGCCCGGGGAAAAAGAAAAAGAACAGGGAGATGGTGCTAGAAAAACACCAATTATAGAAATGGCCTCCAGGGGTTGTGTGTCTGTTGTATGGGATGAGATGAGATCACAACAAAACAAAGGGGTATTGAGAAACTTCTAGATCACTGGCCATGGCGCATCACTAGAAGCATCTAAGAGTAGCGGGGGAAACATTTCGCCCAAGTCATTGAAAGTAATGTCAGTAGCGTGGATCATCATCTTTTATTGGCCCTGAAGTGTGCTAATACTCGGATTGGATGGGGAATTGTTTACTTTGGTGGTAGTCGTTGTCTTGCAGTGTGCTCTGTCAAAATGCTGAACATTTTGGAAAGAGTTGCCGTAGCCATTGAGAACATTTTGGAAGATTCGAGCTAAGCCATTGAGAACATTTTGGATGAGTGAAGCTAAGCCATTGAGAACATTTTGGATGAGTGAAGCTCAGCCATTGAGAACATCTTTGGGAAGAGCTGCCTAAGTAATTGGGAACGTTTTGGAAGAGTTGCCCGAGCAGATCGGAACATTTTGGAAGAGTTTAGCCGAATGGCTCATCCTATCACGGAGAAGACCATCCACAAATTCGGGGTTTGGAATCTCCCCCCATTGGCCACGTTTCTCCTCGGAGCCCCGCGCTGCACACAGAGATTTATCACTCTGAAATGGCTTCATGCAGATAAAGTAACCAGACCATTAATGGCTACATTTCTACCCAAGCCTATACAAACACATGACTACACCGATCGAGAATTTCCGAAGGACATATTATGTCTGACCTCCCCTTCCTCAAAAACGCGAGAAGTATAGGCTTAAGCCTCTTAGTCACGTTTCGTCATATCGGCAGTTAGTCCACGGGCAGCTATTTAACAGAGTGGGTTCCAAAGTAAAACAAACACTGCTGGAATTTCAGCGAGTTTTACGTTGTTTATCTTCCTGTTCCATGTGTCTTTTCCCCCCCCCCTGTTCACATCTGTGCCACCCGCTCTCTATGCTCTGATAACCAAGTATTTTACTCCACGTCGACGTTGGCATGCTCTGCATTGAATTACTTTCTAGTTGCTTACGTTTTGTGTCTGGACTCGTTTGTTTCATTCTTATTTTGTTAAATTATCTTTTTTTTCTCCCCTGTTCCAGGGGGTTAATGTTACACTACTCAGCATGTGGCCTTACGTTGACTCTTGTATGGATTTCTATTGATATGCGCAAGTGGAGGGTGGAGGATTTGGGTCATATGCTACTCTTCACTTTTCAAAGCTGCTATACCAAAGGGTAAACACGATGCCATGTTCTCAATCCACAATTAAAAGAAGAAGAAGAATGAGGTCGGGGGGGGGTTTAAAGCTTTGATCTTTCCACACCAGGGAAGCCTTGAAGGCGATTCCCTGCGCGTCTAGTCTGCGAGCAGCCAGTCGATTGCGCTGTAGGCTCCATTCTGCCCGTTTTTTTGCCTCCAAAAGCAGCTCCCACTGTGGCCTCCTCTCAACCCACCGAGCCCCCTCCACCCCCCTGTCATGCCCACACCCCTTTCTCTCTCTCTCTCTCTCTCCCCCTTTTGAGTGTAGCGCGCCCGCTCGCTAGCTTGCTTTGTCATTGTAATGAGGCCACGCCGAAGCCAGAGGTGTTGGTGAATCGTGACACACACACACACACAGGTCCACAATCCTAGCCTGGTTGCATTTTCTGTACCCCCCTCCCCCAGTCCCCCTTTCAGGTTCTCGCACACCCTCCATCTTGTTTTCTTGTGTGCCTACTAGGTTTGAGCGTATTACACTTGGGGGACATTTGCAGTCCAGCGTGCACACCCCAAACTTCCCTCTGCGCTTACAATTCTTTACCTTGTCGTCCGTAGGTAAAGAAAACGGGAACCGCCGCTCATTTAGATTGCCCTTTTGTTGTTGTTGTTGTAAATGCCGACGCCGTTGTAAACAGTAGCTAGTGTGTGTGTGTGTGTGTGTGTGTGTGTGTGTGTATATAGAGGGAGGAGAGTGGGTGTGCTCTAACAAGGGGCTATTAAGGCTATCCAGACCTGGGTGTGAAATTAGGGAGAACCTGCTTTGTACCTCTGTGGAGGAAGGGCCGTCAACTCTACTGCAATGCCTCTTATTATTGGTCTTAGAAACGGCCACCAAAGCTGCTCCATGCTTGCTTACTAGATTGTGGATATGCGTACACAGCTCTAGATTACAGCCAACGTTGTCCCATGTCTGTGCTGTATGCTTTTTTTTGTGTAATGTGCACATACAGAATGGTGTTTTCATTGCAGTGCGGTGGACATAAGTGCACATTTTGGTCACGGAATCATGGAAGTATGTGGTTTTGTTGCGGCCTGAAGGGCAACACGCCATAATATTATCGTGTTGAAACTAGAAGACTGCAATAAGTACACCTTTTTCTAAATCGGGGGAAATGTATGAAAAAAACGGATTGAAGGGGGTCATTGCCTGCCGGGTTTAGTTTTTTTTAATGGTCGGCGAAGGTCTTGTGATTGGCCAACAAGAAGCCGTCTGTCCTGAAGCTCCTCGCTGCAAGGTCTTGTTTTACACCGTGAGATAATCTCTCCCCAGACCGCGAGTCTTCATACCCGATGGCGCCCCGGCGCTCCCTATGTGGTAAAACAATCCTCCGAAAAAAACACAATCCAAATAAGACCAACTTAAGCGGTTGGATGGAGGCAATGTGCTCCTTCCTCTCTCTACATATCGTAAAGCGACATGTGAGACTCAGGTGGTGGGTGACTAGTCTTCTTGCATGTGAGCGTTACCCAATGTCCTCACTTTTAACAAAAGCCTTTTTAAATGTCTCGTATGTCCCCTTAATTTAACGTATAAAAAGTAACCTAACAAAGTTGTGTAACAGTTACATAACATGGTAGTTACACAGCTTTGAAGTAGGCTTGTTAAGTTTCATTTTGGCTGTAGTATCAGTCAGTATAATGTACAATATATCAAAGTCTTCATCGCCATTCATGGAAATGTGTATATATATATACATTATCATCCACTCCTGATATTGCAGACATAATCTGTACAAACTGTTCAGACATAATTATACATAATATAATTATGTAATATAACATAATCATAATTATAATTAATCATTCATCCAGTGTGGCACATTTAATTATACTCTTAAAAGTCTTAATCACTCAAATATGTCAAGGAGAACTCTGGAACATAGTCTAGTGTTTTGTCGTTTATATTGCAAAAACACAAAGTCGAGTGAGGTTTATTTGCATAGCCTTTAATCACAGTTGCGCTCTCAACAGGCTCATGTTTGTCCGCAACCCTCTTACCCTAAGCCCTCAAACAGGCAATGTTTCTATGTCGACATTATCACATAACATACCAACTTAAGGTTTATTTACAATGTGTTACAACATGTTTCCGGGCCCGTTTGATCTTTTGCAGTGGTCCTTTTAAATCACTGACTTCTCGATAGCCGTTCATGTCAACATTTCTAAGCGGCAGCGCTTTGATCAGTGGACTCAGTTAGGCATTGAGAAGTTACATCACAGGAATATATGCCAGCGGAAGTCAAGATGCTGAAATGCTGGTTGGTCACATTGATATCTCCTTTTATAATATTATTTTTTGTACTAAGAGTCACTATATGTGATGATGTCCTCTTGGTTTGGGCTCTGATTGTACCAACATCACGTGGCACTGTTCCTCAATTTAGTAGGAAACGCATTGCTCCCAGCGGAGTCAATTTCCAGTTGCAGAGTAAATCTGGCATGAAATATGATGCATCCACACTGTCTGTTTTCGTCAGAACTAGGGCAGGATAGTCTAGTGGTTAGGGTGTTTCACTCCCAGCTGCTAGGTTCCGGCTTCGAACCCCAGCGTCTGAAGTCCACCCGTAGGCACCCTCGAGCAAGTTGCCTACCCGCTGCTCCCGAATGACGTGCATCCAAAATAAAACCGTTGGATAACGGTGCTAAACGGCAGCCTGCCGGATATACAACAGTCCACCGCCGGCTGTTTATATTTCTGTTGTAGGTTACTGAGGGTCACGTGGGCGCAGCGGTCTGAAATAATCCCTCATGCCGTAACTCACGCTCTGCCATTCAACATGTCTCTCAACACGCGTGCCAAGGATGCTAGCTGACATTAAACACGATAGCAGCGGGGAGAAGAAACAAAAAAGAAATCTCTCCCTTTTCTATTCATGGGCTGGCCTGGATGACAGCTCCTCCTTGACATCAATCGGCCCCCTCCTCTCTATCTCTCTTTGTCTGGCTTTTTTTATTTTGGCGCACCGGCTAGCATGCCCCCGGCCCGCGCCCCGTAATGAATGGCTGAGCGAGTGTTGCCATGGCAACACAGGTGAACGCTGCAGGTATTCCGTCACCGCAAAGCCTTTGAACCTCCCTCTTTGTGTGTGTGTGTGTGTGTGTGTGTGTGTGTGTGTGTGTGTGTGTGTGTGTGTGTGTGTGTGTGTGTGTTGGGGTACTTCGTGTGGCCCTCTGGAACAGGTGTTGTCGGCCCTCGGTGGTCCTGTGAGATGGGGACTGAAGTATGCGCTAAGCTAGCATAGCCGCGCCAGCTACTACGGCGGTGCGCTAGTAAAGCAATGATACTCGAGAGAGAGACGGATGCTTCGTTCCTATTATTCATGTCTGTGTGGTGGTGATGATGATGATGATGAAGTTTTAGTTTCTGAAAGTAAGCTCGATAGCTTTGAGCTAAACAGCTGTTTAGCGTGGCTTTCAGGTACATAACGATACGATAACAGTGTCTCACGTGGTCAGTTAAATATTTGTTTTGTTCTGCTGTCTTTACAGAGACCTTCGGAGCAACCTGATAAGTCGAATCGAACCCGGGGCGTTCCTTGGGCTGTCCGCGCTGAAACGACTGTGAGTAGTCCTCTTCATATTTCTTTTTTAAATGCTGTGGTTGGATTTCTGTCCAATTGTTATGATTATAATGGATGAAGAGCGATAGCCAATATTTTCACTGGAATATAGTTCCAGCTCATAGTATAATTGGACCCTGACTAATAAAATCTTATATATTATCCCGGCATCTTAACTAAACATTGGGATTGGGTTTAAGTATACACTACTGCTGACCACAATGATTATTATCATATGATATATGATTAGACCCTAGCTTTTCATCTAGCTGTGTGTGTGTGTGTGTGTGTGTGTGTGTGTCTGTGTGTGTGTGTGTGTCTGTGTGTGTGTGTGTGTGTGTGTGGTACACACCTCAGTGTGACTGCGCCATGGTGTTACAGTAAATCTGTAGTGTGCTTACCCTCTATAAGCGAACGTGGTCCGTCTGCCACTAGCTTCTGCTTTTTCCCAGGGTTCTAGACACGCACACACACGCACATGCACACACACACACACACACGCACACACACACACACTCTGTGTGAGTGTGTGTAACGAGACTGCCTTGGAATCACCCAGTGGTGCCTGGCCTGTCTCTCCTGCCAACATAAACTCACAGTTTGGCTGCTTAGAGTAGAGAGAGAGAGAGGGAGAGAGAGCGGGGGAGAGAGAGAGAGAGAGAGAGAGAGAGAGAGAATTCCAAGGTTCCAACCCTCCCCCCTCCTACCACACACACACACACACACTATATTATTCACAGCCATGCATGTCGCCACGCATATTTTTATTTTCTTATTTCTCACACTCACATGGGATTCACTCACACGTGAGATTGACAGGGACTGTACTTTCTTTTTTGTGGGGGGGGGGGGGGGGGGGGGTTTGGCAACACAACGCCACACGCCATCCCCAATGTCCTTTTTCGGCGGGAAACACACTCGTCACACACACACTGCCCCGGTGTCTGAAGTAAATCCCAGAGTCACTTTTTTCCATCCACTTTGCTCCTCCCCCTCCACCCCTTGTTTCCCCCCCCCGCCCCCCCCACCCCGATTCGTGTGCGAAGCAGTCTCGTTGTTTGTTCAGAGACGCCAAGCTAATTTGAACCCGGGGGGGGGGGGGGATTGCGTAAGCCAGAGGAGCAGAGCAGCGCGGGGGGGCTAGAGATGATGTCAGCAGTGTGTCTGAAGGGACACACACACACACACACACACACACACACACACACACACACACTGCAACTCTGTTTTTTGGTGAGGCTGCCCGGTGTGAACCCGGTCCAGCCACTTGTCTTGCCTTTGGCTTTCAAGGGGTTTGTGGGTAATTGAGTCAGTTGGCAGCGGAGGAGACGTAAAAAGGACTTTAAACGGAGTTTAGACGTTGTTGTTTATTTTGCGGCCTTGTCTTCGTCTTGAAACTTTGTCTTTTCTGGTTGTTTGTGGATTTCTTCACTTTCACGCTGCCAGTTGTGAACAGGGGGATGGATGCAGACAAAATGGATCAAATGTGATTTATTGATTTGATTTTCGTCCTCTGCTCAGGCAGAAGTTTCGTAATCGGTGCCAATGGAATTTCTGACATTTTCCTACTACGCAAAAAGTCGGGTTAAAAATGAATTCCACACCAAGCCAGGAAACGCTACCTCGTTCCTCTGTGGGCTATTAGCAGCGTGGCTAAAAGAACCAGGCGCGGGGTTGCGAGGAGGTGCCTGGCTGTCGCGTCTGTCTGGGTGGGTGGGTTGAGGTGGGGGGCGGGGGGGGGGAAGGTTCACTATACAGGACCTGGCAGCTGAGACATAGAGCTGGCTGTTGGCTCTCAGTCCCTCAGTTGGTGGGACCTCTCTCTCTCTCTCTCTCTCTCTCTCTCACACGCATAGCTGCAGAAAATGCTGGCGAATGAATGAATGTTTTTTTGGCGTAAGGGTATACACACCACACACACATGTCTACACACACACACACACGCATAGTCAGACACACATAGACACACACACACACACACCCACGTAGACACACACACACACACACACACCACAGCCTTGCATGGCCTGCATTCCGCCAGCAGCAGCTGAGCAGTTGTCAACCTGGTCTAATCACGTCTATTTTTACACGCCTTCCTCGTATCATTCACAACAACTGACTGGGAACGCAACACGCCGCCTCCTTCGCTGTGAATCGGACGTACTGTTGTGGCGGACGAGCCTTATCCACAGTAGGGCTTGACGCAAACACACGTCATAGGTCATGCATAGTATACACACACACACACACACACCTTGACCAAATCCCTCCCTAGTGTCCCAAACGTCATTTTAATTCGGTTTAAACTGAACCACTCAACACTTAATTTCCCCAACCTCCACCTTTTGAGGTAAACACCAACGGTAATGAGACTAGATGGATGCTGTTGCCTTATACAGCTGGGTATCACTATGGCTTCTCTCTGTGGTTCCTCCTGCAATTCAGGTCATGTTTCTGCACTGACTTTGCATTCATATCTGCATGCCTTTTGAACTTGGCCTTTGACCCCCTCAGGTTTAGGTTTTTTTTATATGCTCAGTACCCTGACATGAGTAGCGTGACTAAATTTTCAAAGTGTATCAAAGTTTTGTTTTTAACTAACTTCTGAGCTTAATCCGGCTTTTACCCACAATGCCTTGCGTTCAGACTGTGAATCCCCTTTTTCCTCTCTTGATGCATTCAGTGTTGTTTGAAAGAAGCGTGACATTTTCTCAAGGGCATGGACAGTGATTTCTATTAGCCCAATGTTTACTAATGTGGACCTCAAACTGCCACTGACTTACTGCATGACCCCCCCCCCCCAACACACACACACACACACACACACTTCCTCCCCCCCAGCCCACCCCATGTCTGCGCCCCTGAGCATAATTCAAAGTGACAGGAATGATCTTTTTTTCCCATGTTAGGTCCCTGGGATCGTCTTATTTTTTTTTTTGAGAGAGAGAGAGCGAGACAGAGAGACATAGAGAGACATAGAGAGAGATAATCTAGCTGACGCTTGCCAGAGACATCATGTCACGTCTCATCCAGCCGGGGATCAAACACACACACACACACCTTTTGGCGTGTTTGACATTAATCAGCACCCATTAATCACCCCCCCCCCCCCCCCTTCTTTTTTT
>OOFB01005818.1:0-11821 GCA_900323305.1 Trachyrincus murrayi
TTATCATTCCTCTACCCCCCCCCCCCCCGCCGTGCCCTGACAAGGCAGGTGTTGTTTTATGTAAATATTCCACTTTACTAAAGTTATGCGCCTCTGCCTCCGGGCACACAAACATTACATATGTACATGTCTTGTTCTCCCGTGAGGCTTTAACTCTCCGCTGTCCAAAACACACAAAAGACAAAAAGGAAGGAGACGAACACAGGAGATCAAAATGACCTTAAAACCTCCGCCCGTCCATAAATCACAGACCGGCGACAGACCCCCGCATTGCAGCTACAGCGTGCAGACATCTCATACCTCTCAGCCAAACCCAGGGCCATGTTTTACAGACAGAGGCTCCTGCAGCGGTGTGTCGTAACCACACAGGGAGGAGAGATGAGTGGGGGGGGGTGATTTAACTTTATAGCAGAGCATCTGTCCTAGCCAAATTAGCAATAGTGCTTTGTTTTTGCACGGTGAGGGAGCAGGGAGTCCTGGCAAGCGAGACGTACAGACGAGGCGGGTGTACAGATGGGTTTCTATGGAGAGGTCACATGGCCCTCCTCCAGCCAGAAGTGAGATGAGAGAGATGGAAACGGCGATGCAAAATGGCCCCCCAGAGTTATGCGAGAGGATTGAAGCCACTTCAACGGTGTAGGAAAAAAGAAAAAAATGTTAGGTCTCTTCTGAATGCCACTTATGAGCGAAGAAAAAAATACAATAAAAGATTGAAATTCAGATTGGCCAACGCGACCTCTTCAACTACGAGAAAATGACTTTTAATGACAGTCCGTGGCTGCTCCTTTTTGACCCGTCACTTTTGATCTAAATGCGATTTGAAAGGTAGACTTTGCAGAAGCCAAGGTCACCACGAGTGAAACGTCACTCTCCTACACGATATGAAAACTCATTTGGTTGCCGTTCTGTGTTTCTTTTTCCCATGCATTCCCACAGTTAAACCTTAATCTCAAGGCACAGGGCCAGAACTGATCAAGACGATGATATGCGGTGAAGCCAAAAGATAAAGGGCTTGTACATCAGAATGCATCATGGGATTTATTGTTGCCGATACTCTGGCATATTGAGAGGACTCAGAGTTGTAGCACTGTGAAATCCTAAATCAAAGTAAATATACCGTAACCTAACCTAGAAACGCTGTGGCAGTTTCAAACACTAGTCTTCAGGATTAATTACTAAACAATGACCAAAAAAACCATCACTACCGACATGACCAACATTCCAAAGCTCCTGTGCTCCCAAAACGGCAGCGGCCATTGCGTGTGACACGATGTACAAGCCCTATACGAGGGTACCAACTAAACCGGGGAGACTTAAAAGTTGGTTTTGTGTCAAATACTCAGGAATACGGCAGCTTCGAATCATTGGTTGAGCATTACGTACACAAGACGATATTGTATGGTGTACAAGACACTGTTGGCGTTAACGTGACTTCTAACGGTGAGCTGGTGCGGTCTGGGAACGGCTTTGAAGTGTCAAGGTCGAGGGCTTCTTCACGCAACGCTTGAAAGAACGTCTACAAACGACAAATCGATATGTTTCAATCACTGGCCAATGGCTATGTCCTTCCAACGTCCTGGAAAGATGACAGAGCTAGGGGGGGGGCGAGGGGTGGGAGTACTTATCTAGAGACGGAGGCCATTTTGACTTCACAGAGGCTGTCCAGGGTGTCCAGCGGTGCGAAAGATGAGGAAAATCAATACTCTGTATCGGGCTTAACCCTTCGAGTAGCGTGCGCTCGTCTTTGTGACAGCACAGCATCAAGCCGGCGGCCGCTGAGCCCGGCGGTGGACAGTTCAGGGACCTCGGAGTCCACCATTACACTTATTACACTTCGGAAAGCTTTGGACGCCAAAAAAAACAACAACAATCCGTAACTGATGCACGGCAATGGATTTTTCATCCGCTGGCCTGTTTTATTGTTGCAGACGGTTGGTCTCTGGTCAACAGACACCGCATGTTTAACCGACCAGGGCGCTTTGACGTAGATCTGCAGCAGTACGAGTAGCAAAACATAAAGTGTAAGGCCACTCATCCCAGAGTTATGGAACGGTATACAAACTGAGCGAGCACAATAATGCACGTGCACGACTGCTGCGGCGTGTAGGACGGACATGTCCAGGAACCGTGCGCTGAAAGGTATTTGACGCACACAAGACATACGGAGCGCAGATTATCAGGGTTCTGGAACGTTCTAGACCCTGTGCTTTTAACGTAGCAACGGCGTTCCTCTGCCAGGTCACCAGTGAATATCGAGTGAAACTCCCAAGGACACCAGACGCAACCAATGAGGCTGGCATTTCTACCGGAGGTCCTTTCAGACAAAAGGCATGTGCAAGGCAGTTTTTTTATTTTTTTAAACCGTTGTCAAATTGAGTTGCTCAAGTAAGATTGAGTTAAAAAAACAAAAAACATGTTCATGTGAAAAACGGGACCCATTCACAGGAGTGCATTGCCCTTCAACTTATTTATTGATGTACTTAACATGGAAAAATCCAAAGTATTTCAAACACAAAGTAAAGAACATGTACATCTTTTAAATACTCAACTAAAGACAGATTCTATTTCAAAAATTGCTGTGAACAAAGTCAGACTGTACAACTTCAAATAAATAGGTCATTCTCACAATAAAGAATTGAAATAAGACGGGGGTAACAAAGGAAGAATATTTTCAAGCCGGACCATCAGCATATCAGTCTCCAATCAGTCCGTTACAAAAACAAAAACAAAACAAAAAACAATTATCTATTTTATTTGTATTTTTTTTTTTTTTTTTTAATGGAGGTCAGGCGTGAAAAAAAATTCAACCCCTACCCTACAGCAGCAAGTAGTCACAGCTCATAGAAGAGTCCAGGACAAACCTTCACAAGTAAACCCAAAGAAGAAGAAGAAGAAATATAAACAAAGAAAAGTAAAAGCATTGGCAAAGATAAATATATAATGCATAGCACACTGCTCATCTTTAGGGGAAGCATGACTAATAGTTGTGTTTAAATACCAAGCAGGAACGCCAGTGCAGTATTCAGTGCATCTAAGGCTCGCAAAGCAAGCGAGACGTCATTTTGAAATCCCTCGGTAAATTTTTCGCCTATGGTCGTGAAACC
Source organism: Trachyrincus murrayi (assembly GCA_900323305.1). Lineage (NCBI taxonomy): Eukaryota > Metazoa > Chordata > Actinopteri > Gadiformes > Macrouridae > Trachyrincus > Trachyrincus murrayi. The sequence continues at coordinate 3,105 of OOFB01005818.1, forward strand.
GCTTCTTCGTACTTCCCCGAAGTGAATAAAGCAATATACACTTACGATTTTTTTTTTTCTCTTTTTTTTTTTTTTAAAGACAGGTTATATGCATTACGTAGATATGAAAAAAGGTAATCAAATATTTCAAAACTGTGGTTTATATCCATTCTTCACCACATAAATATATATCTATAGTTTATATATATATATATATATATATAAAAAAAAATAAACAGAAAAGAAACCGATGTCTATAGATTAATACCTTTATACGAAGCAAGACTATCTACGGACAAAAACAACCAACATATGATGCACTGTAATGCTAGTCCATTGGACAACAGGTCAAGTCTTTCAAAGTAAAACGTTCCAACTGAAAAACAAAAAGGCAATATCCCAAACGAAAAATATATACGTCATACTCTTTACAGAGGAAAAACTAAAGCACTTTGCAATGAAGTCCAAAAACCAAACCAAAAATAAGATGGTCAAATACTCAACATAAAATACGTATTTACACAGCTCTAAGCTCAGAAGTAAATCCATTCAATGCGTTATATTCAAACTATTTTTCTCAAGCCTCCATCGGCTCATTCGTTGTCCTCCTTGTTATTCCATACAAAGCCGGTAAAAACCCTTGTCAGTCGTCACCAAGACACAAATCAGCCTAATGATAAAGCGCACCACAGAGGGAACCCCCTCCCACTGATTCTCGTAAAGATAGTAACACTTGGTTGTCGTCGTTTTTTTTTGTTATAATTTTGCATGCACTTTCTGCGAATAAACCTTTGTATTATTATTCTTTTTTTTTGTTCTAAGTGCACGTTTCCAAATCAAAATCGGAAAGAGTTGCTAGTCACGGGACAACCAGGATGACGCGACAACTCACGGATGATGTTACAAATGAACCCAGTGCTGCCGTTGACTCTGGAATCTGAAGGTAATACAAAGATCTCAAAAGGTATCTTTAACAGCATAAATCTCTCCAGAAACGTCGACCGCGGCAAACTTCCTGGTAAAGTTCAAAAGCTCACAAGGTGTCATATGAAGATATTTCTAAAGTATCGAAGTCAAAATATTTTGCTCCAGGTCCAGTAAAAAGTTTCTCCAAATTTTTCTTTTTATAAAAATAGATGCTTTTTAAACCCACATCAAAGAGGTTCTTAGCTCTTTGGCAAGGTACTGCTTTAAGAATTTTTTTGTCTTTTGTCATTAATTTTACAATAACATTATGCAGCCAACCAATAACCAACTGATATTACAATAAACAAAATACTTACAAAAAACGATATTGCAAATTGTTCAAACGAAACACTTTGCTAACCACTTGAAGGCGTTAACGCACCCAAGGCAAATTAGGACACAATACAATGAAAATCACTACACAAAGCCTTACAAGACTCACGCTTTCAAAGCATATGCTCAACAAAATGACAAGAATGTATAACTAACATTTTAGAAGGTCCATCTGTAGACAGCAAGAGAATGCAACATGACAGGCAAATACCCACAGTATTCTTTTCCTGTTTCAACATAAAGTATACCAATAAAGTTTCAAAGCGTAGCAATGAAGAAAAAACAAAAGATGGAAAATAAAAGAAACCACATTGGACGCTAAATCCGCTTTCCCTTCGTAACACTGATTTACAAAGATACTTTTTTTTCTTCTTTTTTTTTACTAATGTAGAAAGTTTACGGTCGGTACGTTTCCATTTTCTGTTTCTCCTCTTTTTCTGCAGTTTTCTAGAAACAATCTGAGGGCTATCAGGCTTTGTGCGTTTTGTTGGTTTTGAACGAGACCTGCAGAACTCGGTCTCCGAGACGATATCCATTCAAGCTGGCGATGGCGACCGCGGCCTCGTCGTAGTTAGTCATGGTGACAAAGCCGAATCCTTTGCACTTGCTCGTGTTAAAGTCACGGATGACCTTGACATTTGTCACCGCCCCAAAGGGGCCAAACATCTGCCACAGGATACTCTCGTCGGCATCGGGCGCTAGGTTGTAGACGAAGATACACCAGCCGGTGCCCGCGTGCCCCGGGATGTTGATGCCAGCCAGACTGGTCACCCCGTCGATAGCCATGGGCGAGAATCTGCTGTGGAAACAACAACACAACAGAGTTCAAGACGGGGCCAGGAGGGACGGGGCCGACTGGAGCTTCCTGGAGACGAGAGATCACACTCAACGAGGTCAACGTGATCTGACTAATCTCGGATCAGGGACACAAGTGGCTCGCTCTGACGAGCCACGGCTGCACACGTCTCGCGTTCAAAAAAGCGAAGCGCCGGAATGTATTTGTAAAATGCCGGAATGTTGAAGGAGCTTGTCGGCAGGCAGATTTATTTTTTTCCGTTCCCTGATTAATTTATTCATAACGTTGGCCTTGTCAAAAGCCAGTTGTGTACAGCCTAATGTACAGGATGTTTGACGTAGTGCCAGTGCTACATTTACGCATCTCAATTAGTTTCCCAAGCCACATCCGAGCAGCATCGCAAACCAGCTCGAGTGTAAAACAGTCGGGATGAATGTGAAAATAAAAATGTCAAAAAAGGACAATAGCAGTGCATACTCAATGCCTAATCTGAGGCAAAGGCAGTTTGGGAGAAATAAAGAAATAAATGTGAAGTGCATAGGCAGGGCATGAATTATTGCCGCCCGTGTCGCAGGAGATTAACCGCTCCAGTTGGCGTCTCGGGAAACATCCGCCATGACAGGTAAGGGGGGGGTGGAGTCCACGACAGCCCTTTGAGCCCTTAAAAAAAGGTTTTAAGTTCAATAACGCTCAAGGAAGGTATTCTATGAAACCCGGCACCAGCAAAGTGGCAGCCCGGTGCTTCCTGAAACACGCCTGATGCAACAGGGTTTAAAGCAGGACGGGAAAAAAAAATAACTGGAGGAATTGGATGCAATTTAGTGCAATAGCATGTAAGAAGTTGTAAGAAACTGACATTTGATCCGGAACATTGCAATCTATTGTTTTAATTTGGATGGGATAAAGAGGAAGCTAAAGAAAAACATACCGCTTTTCAACTTTGTGAAAAGCCTGGGATTTGCCGTTACACAAACGTAGCAGCAAATTCAAAATGGCAGGGCAAAATGGCTGGATGTGTTTACAGCCATCATGTGGGAGTCAGTGTTTCGGGCACACACACACGCACGCACGCACGCACGCGTTTCACTTCATCGGTCTGTACGCACAGCTGTGTATGCCGTGTTAGAACGTGAACGTGGGTCTACAGATCGTTTTACTTAGACAAAAATACACCGTTTTTTTTTTCTCCTTCTACAGCTCCTTGTTATACCAGGGTACACACAGCTGCCAGGCCCTCACTTTGAGTTTATTATTCACGGGTAGTGCAAACTGCTCGAGAAGACGTCTTAAACTTACACGGTTGGAAAAGGCATTTTATTCAAATTAGGGTTGTCGCAATATGTAATATCACCGGCATGAATGTGTTTGGACAAAGGAACACAGGAAAAAACGTAGATTAATAGGCTTTTTAAAAGACGAATACAGGCGAGTTATTCTTATTTAAAAGAATGTATAACTCTTTACATTAGACAGTGTGCCTGGGGCGCTGCCTGCTGTAGCTTTAGGTCTGATCAATTCAGAGATAAAGGAGCACCATTTCTACAGGGTACGGTCTACAGCAATATCACATAGTGCAATATATAACGTAAATGCATACCATGAGAAAGATCAATAAGTAGATAATCAAATTGAGTTACCTTTTGACACCATAGGCCATGTTTAGCAGATTGTCCAACCTGTAAAAAAAATACATATATATATTAAATACAAAAATTAGTTTCTTCACAGTGCCCCACACCTCACATGTTTTTGTGCAGCATGGGATGCTTCTGAAATAAATACAACGCAACTTATACGCTGGAGTACACTTCGAGACCGTGTCTTAGCCAACAACATCCTATACGTGTGCGTGCGTGTGTGTGTGTGTGCGTATGAGTGTGGTTAGGGTTACCCCAACACCATAATAATCTTGTTTTACCTCCATCTAAAAGCATGTTTGGTTGAGATGGTATGTATGCGCACACACACGCTGGGCAATATATCGATATTATATGGATATCGTGAGACTAGATATCGTCTAGATTATATGGCGTAAGTGTTGTCTTTTCCTGGTTTTAAAGGCTGCGCTACAATAAAGTGATGTCCTCCTCGGAACTTACCAGACAGTTCTAGCTGTTCTATTATTTGCACTTAAGTTGTGAATTACCAGAAAACTTGAAATCTCGATAACGTCGATAGTGTATCACGATAAAGCATATGGCCTATATCGGGATAGAACATTTTGGCCATTATCGCCTATCTCACACACACACACACACACACACACACACACACACACACACACACACACACACACACACACACACACACACACACACACACACACACACACACACGTGTCTGTCTCTAGGCTAGGGGCAGCTCTGGTGATTCGGTCTGTTACCTGAAGCGCTGTGCCTGCTGTGCGAGGGGTCCCGGGTACCTTCGGTTGGGCGACTGGTACAGCTGGGAGAGGAGCGCCTGGCTGGTCTTCTGGCTGGGGTTGTTGGCGAACTTCACCGTGATGGGCTCCGTGGCGCCGGGCGGCTTCTGACAGTTGAGGCCCTTGATGGCCTCCTCGGCTTCGATGCGCCGGTCGAAGCGGATGAAGCCGACCCCGCGGGAGACTCCTGGGTAGAAGGCATGGGAACTGTCACCGTGTCCGGCGCCAGCTGGCGGCCATATTGGTTCGGGGACAAACGCTAGCGCTGGCTTTTACTGGCGATGATGATGATGATGATGACAAATGTAACACAGAACGACTGCGGTGGTGCACAAGGTTAGAGCTACTGTGGCTCCACGGGAAAATACACTGTTTATTAAAACTCAAACCTGGAGTAAATAAATTAAATGTGAATAATGGACATTTTGAGAGAGAGAGGGGGGGGGTGGAAATGTCACAATGGCCTAGCAGACACAACACAACTGTCAATACAAACACCTGCACACACAGAGGCAATTATTTTTAAAGAAATCCTCTAAACGCTCCGATTCCCAACAGTTTCAGTGCCACTGAACACAGTTGGAAAGTTAAAGTGTAACTGCCACACAGACCGCAATCTTTTCACAAAAACGCGCATGAAGCAGTACTCGCTTATCTTCTAAAATAGCCAGAAATTAACAAATCCCCTATATAAAACTTAATAAATCATCAAAACAACGATGTGGTGTAGTCTGATCACATCTGATGTATTCTCCAAAAAAATAAAATAAATAAATAAATAAAAAAGGTAGACGTGACAGCCCAGTATAGCGGAACCGAGGGGAACGCGGAGGAGCGTGGACGTGTAACACCGGGTGACACACACAGAGATTACTCACCAGTCACTTGGTCCACCAGGATGCGCGAGGTAATGATGCGGCCGTACTGGGAGAAGAGCTGCTCCAGTTCCTTCTGAGTCATGGTCTTCGGCAAACCGCTGACATATAAATTTGCATCTCTGATCGAGGCTGAGCTTGGACGCGCATAGGAAACCTGAAGGCGCAGAGAGAGAGAGAGCGAGAGCGAGAGCGAGATGAAGATCAGCAAGTGTACCAGGGGGATGCCCCGCGCCCCAGCAGAGCGGCTCAAAATAGGAACCACTATTCTAAAACGTCCACGTCAGCAAATACGGTGTTCCGAGTTACTCAATGGACCGTCTCCCGTCTTTGTATGTGGGCCGGGGCTGTGCTTGCAGATGCACTCCCGAGTGTGAGTCACCGGCAGTAGAATGTGTGGCCACGTTTGGATCGCTCCGCTGAAGACAATAGTCATTGCCACGAGGGCAGCAAAATATTTGCCAGCAATACAGGGCAATCAGGCTCAACATCTGTCGAGCAAGCACAATATAGATGTGCAGCAATGCACAATTATTTTCTGCTACGCACAGAGCGCCCCCCTCCTCTCCCGTCGGTGCTGTCGTCGTATGCCAAAGTTATGAGAACAAATAATTCCACGCAGGCTAATGCATTTGAGCTAATACGTTAGCCAATTGGTTTGTTACAGATACATATACATCTGTGGTTCACACTGTCTGAAACAAACAGGAGGAGAGATGCAGACAAGCATTTTCAGACCACGACGCCACAGTCGATCTGGATTGACTCGGGATAGGTGGAGACCGAATCTCTGGCGGAAGCGTTGACAGGTCGCGTGCTCAGCTCATACGTCACGGGTCGTCAACCTACACAAAGCGAAGGGGTTGTCGTATGCAAATGTGTGTGTCATTTGGCATCATATCCTGCACCGTGTCGTGCGTACTTGGACTACTTGTTACGAAGCCATGTCCGATCACCGTTGGGAGTAGTCTCGTGTTCCTAGCTCTTACGATTCCATGATTAAACATGAATCGCCACATTATGCGAAGCAATGTAAAACTGGCACGCCACGGCCGCTACATCTGTGTGCATATCAAGCAGGGATCTCTCGTAAGCTGCCCTGACGTCTAAACAGGCTGAGACCATTGTGAGCAAGCTGAGACCATTGAGAGCAAGCTGAGACCATAGATTAGGGCTGAATATGTTGACTGATATGTTATAGATATATTAGTGTGAATGATCATTTTTGCATCACAATTTTCACTGAGAAAAACAAACTATAAAAATCCTGATGTGACATTTGTTGGGGTCTGTACCAAACAAACATGTTCTCTTACATCTGGAGAAATGTGTAGGCCAGGGCATCTCTGCAGCACTACAGTACTTCATTTATAATGGCGGTACATACTTACATTTACACATTTATCAGAAAGTTGCAGCTCCTGCGATTTAGGATATTATTGCACTTGGCCACATTGCGATTTCGATAATATTTCGATTAATTGTTCAGCCCTAATCAAAAAAAAAACAACGGTGGTATAATCTAGATATTTCTCTTGTAAACAGTAAACAGGGCCTACATCTACACAAGGGAAAACAAAATGGCTGCACAAGCCAAGTCAGCCAAAAGTCACTCCTCCCCAGCAGCAAGAGGTAACAGGAGATGATTGAGATCGACAAGGCCGTCAAGCCAGTTGATCGTTTTAGGCCGTCTCAAACGTGGAGGTCGAGGCCTTGAGGTAACAGCCTGATAGCAGATTATCAGTCTGACAGTTTATATTCAGACGGTGAGATGGAATATGTATGACTATGAATTAAAAAAATGTGCTCAAGCAGGAAACTAAGGCCACATTGAGAGCAATGTTAATTGAGTATAATCGTTTAGAATAGGTGTATAATAATAATAATAATAATAATAATAATAGGAATCATTTTTTAGGACAATCAATTTAGAAAAACAGTTGCTCACTACAAACAAACTGTAGTTTTGATACTGCTCTTGTAATCAGTATTATTTTCTCAATAAGAGTAGAAATAGCATCGGTCAATGAAATGTCTGCACATTGAGTAACAACCTAAAAGACCACATGACTCACAACATTGTTTATACCAACACGCCAGCCTATTATTCTTAACAGGACAACCAAAACCCCTGACCCCGGCCCCTTGAATTCAGTTTCAATAAGCGGAGCACAGGTGTGTCGCATCAGCGCTTAATGAGCAGGTGACCAGGTAACCCTATCAGCCAATCAGAGGTTCTACAATCAATAGCATGCGAGGGAGTCATCAAATGCAAACCAACGCACAAGTGGTGTTGGGGTGTGGTTTCTCCTTCTAAAGAGAATACAAGTGGTTAATTAGTTTCAGAACCAATTAAAAGCTGTGAAGCCAAGGGTGAACGAGTCAAATGATTTTCAATTGAAAAACAAATGGTGTTGGCAAATCACAGCACAGCGAAAAAGTTGAAATGACTACACACACACTCAATATCGTCAAATACTGTTCCACTCGGTCTCACTTCAGCTGCATCACATCAGCTCTATGTATCCGATATCACACCCCAGCCTCTTTATATTGTTGCACAGACACAAGGGGTGCATCACCTTGTTCCCTTGTTCATTCTCTGCTTGGGGGACGGAGCAATTTTCTAGGACAACACAGCGTGACTGTTTGCAAGGTATCGAAATAAAAGACTTGGGCTGCTGGCTGGCGCTGCATACGTTTACTCTGAGAAATAGACGGCGAGGAGGCAATGTTCCCAGTGACACCGGGTTAAATAAACATCCGCACCGAGCAATAAATCAGGCGGCGTTGAGTAATAGAAATTTGAGCTTATTCACCAGGTCCGGATCAATACATTAATATAAATCCCGGAGAGGACCCAAATTTGCTTTTCTCTGCAAACCCCTTGAAGAAAACACTTCCACACACTTAAAGAATCCATAGTGTGGGGGGGGGGGGGAGCACAGATGCAATGCACAGCCAACATTTCAGACTTGCTATATACACACTACTGATGAATTGAAACTATAAATATCCATGTATGTCAGTGTTTGTGGATGGCGTACAGTCAGCAGCACGGCCATTAAACCGACCCGTGCCCTGTGGATGCACCTCCTCCTTCCTGACAGGGATGTGTGTCATCTGTAAAGGCACCGCAGTCCTCTTTAATTACAGCGTACTGCAGTGGCCAAGTAGTCCTACACCAGCCACCCATCTCTGCAATCTCATCAGATGAATGGTATCAATAAAATACACTCTCTTTAATTAAACCTTCAGATCGGGGCTCCCAAAGTGACCAGCAACCCCCCCCCCCCACAGTTGGCAAGCGAGCAACAAACTTCCTTGTGTTTGCAGACGAGAGGAG
>OOFB01005819.1:4675-14675 GCA_900323305.1 Trachyrincus murrayi
TGCGCGCATCAAGCTAACACGAGCTGTCAGTGTACGCACACACACACACACACACAGACGCACACAAAGATACAGACGCACACACAGACGCACGCACAGACGCACACACACAGACGCACACACACAGACACACACACAAACAAACAAACACATCTGTCAGTGAAGACACACAATCAAACACACACACACACACGCGCACACACACACACACACACACACACACACCCACACCCACACCCACACACACACACACACACACACACGTATGCATGCAGGCACACACACACACACACACACACACACACACACACACACACACACACACACACACACACACACACACACACACACACACACACACACACACACACACACACACACACACACACACAAACACACACACACACACACACACCCACACACCCCCCCCCACCCCCACCACCCACCCACACCCACACCCACACACACCCCCCCCCCAACGCACCAATTCACACACACACACACACACACACACACACACACACACACACACACACACACACACACACACACACACACACACACACACACACACACACACACACACACACACAGACCGCAACCCTTACTTACCCGTCCCTCACCCCTTTCATTTGCATATCAGCTAAGTTGTGCCCTAGCTGAACGTACTTTATATGCATGATACATATTGCATAGACAAGTATTTGAGACATTGTGGAGTCTTGTGTGGGGTCTGGTTCTCGGGGACTCATGGCAGTTGTCTCTCAGATTCCCGGCATATTCCTGCTGCCCAGACCGGCGAGACGGCTCAGTCATCCGGTCATCAGGTGTCAAAGCCGTCATGCCACCATGTTGCTTGGGCATGTGATGTCCCAACCATGCAGAACCACAGCCTGTCCATCACTATTCAGTGAATAAAAATAGAGAAAACAGAGGGAAACAGAAACTGGAATAGGAGTGGGAAATACATCTAGAAGGGGCACTAAGAAGAGAGAAATACATGAATAGGAATACAGCTTATATTGTAAATATATATGTTTAATAGTTTCACATGTATTTATTCTATAAATTATATATATGTAATAAATTTCTTTAGTTCAATATGGTTATTCCTTTTGAATAACCATATTAATATTAGGAAATCAAAGAATGTAAAAATAAGTGTTAGGTTTATGAAGTTTAGAAAGGAGAATGAATAATTAGGGATGTTTTAGGTTTATTATTTATATTATAAGGCTTCAAAACAAACCAAATTAGCACTTTCAATCCAGTAGGAGCTCGTCACCAGTGTTTTCATTGCAGCTCTTTCTTTGCAAAGTGATTCAATGTCTTACGCTAAAAGAAATACACAATTAATTCATCACAGCATTAATATTTTCGTAGTGTACTTAATTATTTAGTCATCTCAATGAATCATAACGACAAGATATGATGTCACGTTATACATATATACTTTGAAATACAAGTAATTAATAATAATTGTATTTTGAGAAACCTTGGAAAAAACAAATAGCCAAACAATAGTGTTGTTTGAAATCAATGTGTAAGGTGAATAGATTGTTATCAGCTATTCACCGCACACAACACATGTAACATACAATTCTATTCCACTTCCTCTGTATTGCCCAGTTAATGTGTACATTAAAATCCCTGCAGGATCGGAGCCCGTAATATAAAGCCATGTTAAAAACAAAACAAACAAATACAAAACAGGTGATGCGATGATTGCCACTGACACATGTAGAGGTAATACATGCAGACAGGGGATTAGAGGAGAGTATGTGTGTATGTGTGTGAGGACTCCAGACTGAGGTTTCCATGCTAAACGAATACATCATCTTGGATTTTTCTTTGCTAAACATAAACAACAAATGTTTTCAAAGGTACCTCTCGTGACGACATTTAAAAGGAACTCCTGGGGGAGTCAGTCGCCTCCAGAAAGGAAGAAAAAACATAGAAAGCAGGAGTGAGTTTGAGCACTTGATCCAGGAACTCCTGACATTACCTTGGTGTTCCAGAAACCAATAAAATTATAGTTTTTTTAATATTGGTGGAGCCCTTCCCATGCAGACACTGTTTATATATTATTTAACATGATTTATATTGTATCATTGTGTATTCCCTCGTTATCTATGATTCCTGTGGTGTCTGACAAATTAGATGCTATGCTGGCAGAATTCAGATGCCCTTTAACACTTGCTTGCACGCGCTACACCAATGTCTGTATCCAGTTATAACGATGATGATAGTAATGACAAGTAAATCAGTAAATAAACTCAAGCGTATCTGCCGTCTTCTACTGTTTTTCAGGTACAACGTGGACACCAGAAGCTCTAACCTCTCCAAACATGTAAGTTTGGGATAATAAATCAATATTTAGTGGCTCACAATCACTCTTTAAAGGAATTCCAAAACATACTAATTAGGAAGCATTCAGTGCTACATACATTTTTATTATGTAAACTTAAAGGAATGTTCCACCGGCACAGCCACGTTTTTAGTGGTATCATAGTGTGATTATAATGTCCCAAGCTGTCGGAATTTACCCACAAACCAAACAAAAATGCTCAGAATAAATTACAGACGCGAGTTGTATAATATTGTCAACGTCCATGGTGCATTGCGCGTCAAGCATGAGTCAAGCCGGACATTACGGGAACTTGTTTACATCCGGGTGAGAGAGCGTTCTGAGAGGCAGATACGAGCTTGGCTACTTTTGTTCAGAGTTTCCTATTTTATATTTCTCGACCTGTGGACACCATCATGCCATCATACAGGATATTGATTTGCTAAAGCGGCTGCCATCACATTTCACACGTAACTATTGAGCGTTGTAAAACAGTGGGTAGTAATGGAGCCCAAAATATGACATAAAAGTATATGCATGTCCGTATTCGCATTTCAATAATAATAAAGTCTTTAAAACACATTTGCTGACCTTCTTCAATCCTGTCCGCGTTACTATTATATATCCATGGTCTGTAACAGTTGATAACAGATGTTGTGCCAGGTCTCGCTTCCACATCAGCCGGTGGGTTTGTATCCTATCATGGACTGGTCTGTACCGTCTTCTGTAGCTGCCGCAGACATTGTAATCCTTGTCTTCACAGTATAAATGCCAGACCATAATCTTCGTGAGCCTGCTGTGGTTCGGTTTTGCTCATACTACATGAGTAAACTCTGAAAATGGTAGTTTAGTAACGGCAATACTGAGCGTTCCGAGAGGCAGATACAAGCTTGGCTACTTTTGTTCAGAGTTTCGTATTTTATATTTCTCGACCTGTGGATTATGTGGATAACATCATGCCGCCATACAGGATATCGATTTGCTAAAGCCGCTGCTATCACATTTCACACGTAACTATTGAGCGTTGTAAAACAGTGGTTAGTTGCAACGAAGCCCAACATATGACATAAAAGTATATACATGTCCGTATTTGCATTTCAATAATAATAACGTAATTAATTAAAAACTACAAGCTTTGTATAAATACACAATTTTATTTGCCATAATTAGTTGCCTGCCATATCACCGCACGTATCATAAAGAAAGCCTCCAGAGAAAATAAAGTCCAACGTGGCGTTGACTCTGTTGCTTTAAAACATATTTGCTGACCTTCTTCAATCCTGTCCGCGTTATTATAATATATCCATGGTCTGTAACAGTTGATAACGGAGATTGTGCCAGGCCCCGTTTCCACATCAGCCGGTGGGTTTGTATCGTATCATGGACTGGTCTGTACCGTCTTCTGTAGCTGCCGCAGACATTGTAATCCTCATCTTCATGGTATAAATGCCAGACCGTAATCTTCGTGAGCCTGCTGTGGTTCGGATTCGCTAATACTACATAAGTAAACTCTGACAATGGTAGTTTAGTAACAGCGATACTGCATAAATAAACACCATAAACCTATTTGCAAACTTCTGTACTGCATGTGGGCTATACAAGCATTACTACTTTATTCATTGAATGAGACGCTGAAAGTGCACGAGTAAACTTACAATTAGTGGTTTAGTAATGGTAATACTGCATTCATAAACATAGCCGTAAAACGTTGTCAATGTCCATGCATCGATACTTTATTACTTGAATGACAGACTCTGAACACGCTGTTGCACATTTGCCTGCTGCCGTCTCCACTGTAAGATGTCCTCTTCTGTGTATTCTGGCTCAAATAAATATTCGTCATTCCTTCCACTCGGTAAGACTTTGCTGAAGTTAGTCCTCTTTTGATCCATAGACTGGTATTCATTGCTGGGAGCCATTGTAAAATCTTGTGTAGCTCTTCAGGCTAACAACAAGGCAACTGAATCTCACGGAGCCAAACTCCAAGCTGATTGGCCAGGGTGATTTTTCCCGGGAGGGGAGGACACTGAGAATGTGCTTATAGTTTTTGGAAAAACCGGAAGTCCCATGAAAAAGCCATTTGCCGTTGCCGGGACATTCTAGGAATGGAAATAGCCGTATTTTGATCCACAGAACACATTTCTAAGCTGTCTTTTTATTTGCAGGCTTTTGTTAGGCAACTTGGAGGCCATTAAAATATGGAAAATCTGTGGAACGTTCTTTTAAATGAACCTCCAATTTGCTTCAACCATTTCCCATAACTTCTGAAATACAGAGGAGGCATTCTTCAAACATCACCTTGACCCATATCCACCCATTGTGTCTTCACAGCTAACTCACGTCTCAATCTCTCTATCTCTCTTTTCCTCATCGCTTACTGAAAACTGGATAAGCAGAAGGTAAGACGCTGTTTGGATCACCATTTTGTCCGATCCGGATCACCATTTTGTCCGATCCATGCCAACAACATACTCTCTTGCGACACATTAAAAACACACAGCCTGGTGACCTTTGCCTTGCACACCTCTGTGAATACCAAGCGACTGATCTAGATCCACACAGCGACACGGTGACCCGGAGATAATGGACCCCCTGGGGTCCGGTGCAGGATCTTCCTCCTGCAGGATGATGATGGATCTCAGGGTTTTAGGATGCAATCCTCCCTCATTGTTTCTCTTTGTTATTCAGCCAGTAGAGGTTGGTTAAGTTTGATCCCCAGTGTATACTCTATATCTTATAGTGCTGTGGTCAGAGCTTTATGTGTGTCATATAGCTTCTCAAGGTTTCTTCCTTTTACCACTGGCTTTGTGGGATGGTATGTCTAGCTTAGGTTTAGGAGGATGTTGGTTGTGGTTTGAAATTTAATGTGGGCATACGAAGCCCTTGAAGTCTGTAAAAGGCTAAATAAGTAACGTGGCTTGAATTGATGCTGTTTTCTAGTAGGGAGAAAAAGAGATGTTTGTCATTGTAGAAAATTATCCAGTTGACATAGTGGAAATGGAATGTCGCTGGGATGTTCATCTTGAGCTAGTCCAGACAGAACACCATGGCCAAGGAAAACAGATGACATTACACGGTAAAAGTGAAGAACAGTCACAAAAAGGGTGATTTCAACTTTGTACTCCACAAAAGCTGGTGGTGTGTCTCTGTGTGCTTGGTGGTTTTTGGCATACTCAGCATGTATAAAAGTGCAGCATGTGCCTACACATGAACATCATTGTGGGAGGTACAGTTGGGAGTACAAAGTGGGATAAGACAATAGAGCGAACCGGAGAATGTGTGTGGTATTATTGTCTGTACTAGTGTACTAGAATAGACACGTGACATCGTAGGACTAATCTTTGATCCAGAAGTTCGACAATGCTATAGCCGAACGTTCGACAATGCTATAGCCGAAGTTACGCAGGGTTTCCTGTTTTGTTACAGAAATGTTTGCCCGGAGAGAAACTCTTTCGAGAGTGGCAAGATGAAGGTTTCAGAAGACTATTTACTACACGGCAGCCAGTCTACTACACTGGTTTGATTTTAAACCTTTATAGACACTATGTCTAAGGACGTTGGTGTCCAGACAGGACATTTTAGCTAGTCTTCCCACCGGCTATGGGATATGTTTAGTTTATCAGTGCTGGCTGAGTTTGTGTTCGCTGTTGGCCAAGGAGGGATACCGACAATGGGATGACGATGCTATCGTTTTAGTTATCAGTCCTTTGTTATCAATTATGGAAGAACAAGTACAATCCCTTAAATGGCAAGGCCATACGAGCTACATATGCGGGACATGACGAAGAAACTAACTGTGAGATCCCTAATGGGAACATTGTCGTTGAATTTGGATCTCCTGAAACCTTTGTTTCCAATTCCACATTACATTCCACCTGCAATACGATCAGCTGCGGCGCTGTAGAAGAGTCTTGCAATTGGTGCACACCTCCTTGGCATCATCGCTTATGCCAACAGGTCCCGTTAACTCTTGCAAGTGTAATCAGGTTTCACGTCCAGGTTTTTGCCTAGTAGTAATTCGTTTTTTGTTTTTTTGAAAGATCGAAGCCATAACGGCGTAATCGACAGCCTTTTTGACAGAGTTTTTTAGTCCCTTCCAATCAATGGTCAGCCATAATCATGTTTGTTGTGGTTCTGCCGGTCAGGTTGTTTCCAGTTGAGACCCTGTAGCAGTTGCTTCTACCACATGCCACCTCAGTTGCTTTTGCTGGGCTCATCCAACACCAAGACACAGGTGGTTGATGAGTAAACCGGTTTATTGCAGAGTTGGACAATGGTTTGCAGGCAGAGCAGGTGGTACAGTGCTGACATGTTAGCGCTCCTCCTGTGTGGTGTGTGTGGTGATTGCTGGTTTACGATAGTACGATAGTCTCACAAATCAGACTTTAGATTAACATCTAAAGTCTGATTTGTGAGACTATCGTTTAGTCTACTACCTGCTCCCTGGTACATAAAAGTAGCAGACCTATAATTAGTGTTATGCGTGACACCTGTGTTTGTCCTACGATGACACCTCTGTGATTTTGTAGCAATGTGATTTGGCTGTATTATCTGTGGTGTATTTATTGTATTGCCCCCTTGAAGGACTTCCTGGGTCAGATGTTCTGCACACTGGGCGAGATCATCGGATCCACAGGGAGCAGGCTGGAGAAAACACTTTCGTGAGTGGAAGTCACACACACACACACACACACACACACACACACACACACACACACACACACACACACACACACACATACACACATTCAAACACACTCTTTGTTTTAAACATTGTTAATTTCTTCAAAATCTCAAGCAATATCTTGTCTCATATCACAAAAGGGTTAAATATAATGACCTCTAATAACACAATCAGCATTTATAGAAAATGTATATTCATAAGAATATGAGAAGTACTTTGAGATATTCATATACAGTGTATATATACAGAAATGTACTTGGATATGAAACATATATTTGAAAGTTCAATATGCCAAGGATTTATTTCAGAAAAGAAATATCTAAAAACGTATTCCGCTGTGTTTATATTTCAAAGCATGTAATTAAATGAAGTAAATGATTGTGTATAAATAATCATTTTGGATTTAAATGTTTGTTGACTCTTGTTGAGGCACACACACACACACACACACACACACACAGAAGCCCCTCAACCTAACTTTGTTAAAGCCATTTGGCTGTTACTCTTGGTCTATCTTTCTGAGGGGATGCTGTTCCAGACAGCCTGGTAACAGAGTTGACGGCTGTATTGTGGTATTGTGTCCCACCAGGCAGTACCTCTGTATTGGACGTGAGTTCCGTTAGAAGGGAAGATTCCCTGGGGACCGGTGCGGGGGGGGGAGGGGGGGTGATGAGTGCACCCCCATAAAACTATGCCCTTACAGCAATAAGTCAACTTCATATATTTTTTTCTCCATATATTTTTTTTCGTGCAATTAAAGGGTTTCTGTGGCAACGGAATAAATATGGTGGCTCCTGCTAAATTGCGGTCACGATAATCTATCTTCTTGGCATGGCTCTGCTCTTCTTCCTTTCCCCCGTCTTTTGATGAAATCAGAGACGCGGCGAGAATCTATTTTCAGAGCACTGCTCGGTAGGGGAGCGGAGCGTGGTGGCATTTAAGCAAACGGAGAGAGGCGGGATTACGAGGGGAAGCCCTCCACCGGGGTCATGAAACACCACACATACACTGATCCCGGTCAACTCCGAGATGGCAGGAAGACTATAAAATAAATACATCACAGACCGCAATCACCCACCCACCCACCCGCCAACCCCGCGATGGCTTCTTCTACACTCTCTTCAAGGTTGAACTCCACAATCAAGTCCTCCTCTGACTGTATGTTGCTTAGCAGTCACACAACAAGGGCCAGATGCAACCATTATAGCCACTACAGGTGTTGCTAAAGAGGATTGGTTCCTTTGGGATTGATATACTGTGAAAAACTGCTCAAAATACATGCACATTACTATGTACATTAATATGCACGTCATCGTAATTATCCTCATCTCATAGGCGAATCCCCCCAAACTCACATAGGCAGTTGACTGAAATGTAAATTTTCTGTATTCATATCCGTCTCACTCACAAATCAGAAATTCAAATGGTTTTCATTATGGTGATGATGGAGAGGGCCAAGGCACTGAGCCTTTCTCTCTCTCTCTCGCTCTCGCTCTCGCTTCTCTCAGATCTGACAGGCTGACAGGGATGTGGTGGCTCCCCAGAGTTGTGATTGATGTATAGCTGTGTGATGTCCTCTATGGCTGTAGTAGTGTGTGTTGGCTTGGGTGTGATGGGGGTTGAACTTAAAGTGTAAGTGAACCCCCTGTTTCAGCTCAAATTTGAACACTGAAAAAATAAATAAAAGGGTTTTAGGGTAAGAGTTCTAGGTAGGAGGGGGGACGTGTTATCCCCATGGTTACAACCCACGCCAACTAGTACCGTCGTTGTGTATATGAACGTTGCACAATGTTGTATATGAAATGCACCACACACCATCAACCACTGCCCAGACGAAGCTCCACACATCCACACGCACCTCGCCGCCAGTGTCCCTTTGTCGTGATGCCGAAGGGTAACCTTCAAGGCACAAAAAGAATGCAAGAATGTTCGGAGCAGAGTGGAATGTTCACAAACTGGTTGGCGGAGACTGGCAAAAACAACACCTGATTTCTCTAAATTATGGTCTTATTTTAATAACAGTGACAAAATACCATAGATTACTATCTTGACGATCATTATAAGATATAGCACCACGTTTAAAAAAAATAAAATAACGATTTTGGATTCACTGCCCCTTTAAGTGAGGGACAGTTACACCTCTGTTGACCTAAGACCACTTGCTTGGTTGTAGTACATCTTCTTCAAATGCAGACCGTCAGAGTTTCACCTACTTGTGTGGACACAAGTGCGATCTCACACATTGAGCTACATAGAAATATGAAAAAGTTCTTATACACACACATACAGCAAACAATGTAAACACACGTACGCACAGGCACGCAAGCTCGCTTGCACGCACCACCGGAGTCTGCAGCATTATTAACTTTTTTAGCTTAATGAGTGTGCCTGTGCCTTTCAAATGTAAAAATCTCTTGTTATATGGCCTGATTAAATATTAAAGAGCCATATGTAGAGGGCTGCTTGATGTGTCTCTGTGGATGCGGCTCCGCTGCGCCACCGATACTGCAGACTGGCACTGTCTCAGCTCTTTGATCCCACCAGTCAACAACAGAACCTACATTGATATGATGCTCTTTCATTATGTTCTCTTGGTGACGGTTTGGACCTGTCCTTGGATCCATGCCAGCACTCCTCATCATTTGTTGTTGTTGTTTTTATTTACTTTGGATCCATTGACGAGTGCCAGGGGTGTCAAATGGAGTTGTTTGAGTGAATTGTTTTCAAAATCGTACAAAAATCATCAAAAAAAGTAATACAAAAAAACAAAAAACCTTTTTTACGATCATTCTCGTTATACTCTAAATTCTCTTCATTTTTGGTGATGATTTCTTGGGGAACATCTCTGATTCTCCTCTCATTACGCTGTGGTTACTTCTATGTGTGTTGGGATAACCTCTCATTAGGCTGTGGTTACCTCTGTGTGTGTTGGGTTAACCTCTCATTAGGCTGTGGTTACCTCTGTGTGT
>OOFB01005822.1:4883-15489 GCA_900323305.1 Trachyrincus murrayi
GAGTGTGATGAGAGGGAGGGAGAGAGTGGTGCCGGGGAGGGAGAGGGGGGAGATGGGGGGGGGGGGGGGGGGGGGGGGGGGGGGC
The DNA here is from genome assembly GCA_900323305.1 of Trachyrincus murrayi. Classification (NCBI taxonomy): domain Eukaryota; kingdom Metazoa; phylum Chordata; class Actinopteri; order Gadiformes; family Macrouridae; genus Trachyrincus; species Trachyrincus murrayi. The sequence goes on from OOFB01005822.1 coordinate 4,969, forward strand.
GTGGTATAGCTGGGTATAATAAAAGACAGCGTAACTCGATATGCAGTTCATATACAGTTTCTTACATTAAAGGTGGTGTGGTTGAAGTAGGGTCTATACGTTGAGACCTGTCCAGCCACACAGGATCTGTCAGGTTGTTAAATATCACCAACCTGTCAAAGCCCCAGAGGCCGGTGGAAGAGTATGAAGTATGAACTATCACAGAGATGGTACTATGCAAACGTGCACGGGAAAGATAGAACTACAGTAACGTGTTTCAGTAAACCCGGCGGGGTTTGTCAGGCCAGTAGAAGACGAAATGTCAGAAGACGAGAATCACTTCCCCTTTTGTTTTCCATTAGCCCAACAACAAGCTAACGTAGCCGCATTGCAACAAAATCACGCTCCTCTTTTTTATTGCCACAGAAAACGACAGAGGGGACAAAACAAAACAACAACAAACCAAACAAGCCGAAAAAACATCAAACAGCGATTCACAAAGACGGAATGAGGCATCAACTGTTGCCATGGCGATGGAAACAGATTGGCCCACTCGTTGCCACATGAGTGGGTGCGCTTAGTCATTGCTTTTTTTAAATGTGTAAATAAATAAATACATAAATACATAAATAAATACACAAGAACAAATAATGGAAAAGGGGTGTGCCTTCTGTGTGATTATCCAATCAGATGGCGGGGCGGGGGGCAACCGTCAGGCCTGTATACAGTTCTTTAGCCCAGAACACCGCAGCAATCTCAAGGTCCGTAAAATAATACCATAATAATAGCACTATAAAATATATACGATTCATTAGATTAGCGTTCCTTGTGCCAGACAAATACATTCTTCATCAAGTCTACACCATCTCCTTTAAATTGTGTTATCCATTTTGTATTTTCTTATTTATCTGAAATGCTAAAACATACAGAAAGTATGTTTTCAATAACATCTCGCTGGAACTGTTTCCCGAGGCACGGTTATAAAAACCAAAACAGGAATAGGTTGTATAACGTATCTGGCGTGTGTGATGTCGCATGTGTGTGTCTGTTCTTGCATTAAATGTGTGTGTGTGTGTGTGTGTGTGTGTGTACGCCTTTTAAAAATCATTGCCATATGGCTCCCAAGCCTTCCAGGACTAAGGCAAACAAGGCTAATCTCCGGGCTCAGATACACTGGTATAGAATGCCAGGTTCTCCCCCCCTCTCCTCCTCCCCCTCCTCACCCCCTCTCTCCTCCCCCCTTCCTGGACATCAGGAGTGACACCGCACCACGATGATCCAGGATGAAAAAAACGAAAACCCCACGTCCACATCCACCCCCACCACCACCACCACCTCCACCTTCACCATCACCTCCATCACCGCTACCACCACCTCCTCTCGCTTTACAGTAATTAAATGAGCACCGTAGCTAAGCTACACACAGGAAATTTACCCTGTGCATGCATGGTCTATATGGGAGGTGTGTGTGTGTGTGTGTGTGTGATGGCCACATAAAATGGAGGGGAAAAAGAGGAGAAGCAGAAGAAGAGGAGGTAGGTGAGTGAGGGAGAGAGAGAGAGCGATAGAGAGAGAGAGAGAGAGAGAGAGAGAGTGTGGTGTCACCTCTTGGTGGAGGACGGCAGGGAGGTGAAAATTGCATAACGGCGAGAAGGACTCACTGCAGTATCCCACTGGGGCACGCCTGCAGCGAGGTTAAGGGATGTAGCCCGTGGCAGGGTGACACATGAGAGGCGGGGGACGCACTGGGAGGGGGCGAGAGAGAGAGAGAGAGAGAGAGAGAGAGAGAGAGAGGGGAAGAGAGAGAAAAGAAGGGATACAGAGATTGTTATTTAGAGAGAAGAGTAAAGTAAAAAGTAAGATGTGTGCGTGTGTGCGAGCGAGTGTGTGTGTGTGTGTGTGTGTGTGTGTAGGTGAACACAAACACACACACTTACAGAGGAACATAAATATACACCCACACACACACACACACACACACACACACACACTTCTGAAGAGCAGCAGTGGATATATTTATTGCACAAGCCTATGTGTGACCTAGCCGCAGCGCTTCACACTGTCTTCCATAAATGTCCCAAGGACGTGGCTAAAATATGATCTCATCCTCCCACCTCCCCCAGGTGCTGGCCTACCCCTGGAGCTCAACCAAGTAGTAGTAAGCATTTATTGCTTACCCAATAGTAAGCAAAAAATCATTGTGTATTATTATATGATATTATATGATATTATTATATGATATGATATTATATATTATATATATTATTATTATATATCTTATTATTTTGATTATATTATTTTATATTATTTTGTATAATGTTTTGATCATATTATGATATTTTATAATATTTGTTTGTATTTTTTTAATTTTCCCTTTATTCATACAGGTTAGTCTCATTATATTTATTGTACAGTATATTTATTTGATATATTTCTATATTTATTTATTCATTCGTTTATTGGGTGTGTGTTTGCCTGAAATTAGATTCCTGGCTGCAATCTTTATAACCTTCAGCAGACGGATCCAGGGTGACGGGGAGTTAATTGACAGAACCCCCCCTCCCCCCTCCTTTTTTTCTCTGTTGATCAAGTCTTGGCATGCTTGCACGCCCTGGGAGAGAGTGAAGTGAAAGCACTTCTCTCCTCTCTCTCTCTCTCTCTCTCTGTCTTGTGAAGGTGTCAGTTGCCCCAAATGATGACTGACTGACAAAAGAGTACTAAAAGCAAAGATAGTCTCCATGACTCCTGTCTTGGTTCTGCTGACAAGAGAATCTGTTATCCACACAGGTGGCTATGGACGTACAGAGAGGGAGAGAGAGAGAGAGCAATATACAGAGAGAGGGAGAGAGAGAGAGAGAGACAAAGACAAGAGACTGGTAAATAGGCGAGAGGAGGGTGATATATTCTTACATCTATAAGACGATGAGGCAGGAAACTGTCAACAGGAAATGCGTGAGCGCGTAAAGACCCCTTGATGTGACGACCATGTGCCGCCGTCACCATCAAGATATAAATAGAGAAGAGGTGGGGGGATACAGACGGGCACCAACGCCAAAACCCACGGCATGTTTGCACGGCGCCATTCACACCACCGCCAACCCCCCCCCCCCCCCCCCCCCCCCACGCGCTCCTTCGTCTTCATCCACGTCATCTGTGTCATTAAAGTGAGTTGGATGCACCATGGTGGGCTGTTTCTGTGTCGTATGAAGAACTTTTTTTCTGTTTGTTCCTTTCCTTTGTGTGTGTGTGTGTGTGTGTGTGTTTGATGATGTCCCAAGTGTTACCCTGCGTGTTACTAACACTAAAACTGCACCACATACAGTGCCCCTGCTCAGAGAAGCTCATCTTCCTCAAACCTGAAGAATGACGATAAATGGGAGCCTGTAAATGAGCAGAGAGCCGACCGTGTTTCTAAAGCTACATTTGTTGATATGTGAGTTAGCGATGCATTTTGAGCACAGGTTAGTAGTTGACGCAACGCCAATGCAATGTCAATGCAACAAGGGTAGACAGAAACACACACACACACACACACTGAACTGAACAGTCAACAAACTAAACTAGTCATGTCCCGCATGCCACACGCACATCAACACACACACACACACACACACACACACACACATTGCCATTTGTGCACCCACTTTGGCCACCATCAAGCACTCACACGCACCCAGGCACAGTCTAGACGCAATCTGTCATCACCCACAAGAATAGGGCTCCTTGTTCCCATGCATCTAGCCACGGTTCCAGCCCCCCATGTCTTTATGAGGGCTCTCTTCTCTCTCCCTACTCCCCACCACCGTGTGATTCCGACGTGGGAAGGAACCAGGTGAGAGGCGTAAAATGGGGCTTCCTCCTCACAGTTTGCCACTGTTCAGGTCTTTGAAGGTTTGAGGCTAGAGTTTACTGTTCATGTGGGGGCCGTTGATTGTTCTCTCAGTGGATGAGCATGTGCTTCCATGTATGCGTGCGCACATGTCGTACTGGTGGTGTGTGTGTGTGTGTGTGTGTGTGTGTGTGTGTGTGTGTGTGTGTGTGTGTGTGTGTGTGTGTGTGTGTGTGTGTGGTTGTTTTGGTGATGACTGCCCCGGGGAAAAAACTGTTCATGTCGATCGACAACATGAGACATCGGCATTCCAGTTCAGCAGTTTGATGGTGGAACATTTCGGTTGTTTTTTTTAAAAGTCTAAAATGGCTCTCTTGGATATAACCTGTGGAAAACAATGACTCGTTCTCTGTACAAACGTTTAGAGTAGAAAAACAGCTAGAGAACAAATGGTGCTCTTCTTGGCTAACACTATACCCCAACATGAGACTTTGTCACTGTAGTGCGTTCTCATTAGATCTCCACTAAATGCTAATCCTTACAAATATTTAAATCTCTTGTGTAAACTGACATTTTAAGCAGAACTTGATCAGTAACTGTCTGTTTCAATGCCCCAAAGGTCATCTCTGTAGGCTAGCATAAATCAGGCTATAGTAGCATCTAGCGTGGAATTGTAGCGTTATGTATTAAACGTGTAAAAATCCTTTTAAATTCTCCGTTAGTTTACTAAAATGTGTTATTATTTCGGCACTTCATGTTTGAAAGTCATATTCCACCTGTACCTGTGGTGTACGATCTGTGATCCTTAAGTACAATTATTTTGGACACATTTTGTACATTCATCAACCAGGTAAGGAATCTTGAATTGACCCCTTAACCTCCTTGATTACACACACACATGCATGGACCAAAGGACTAGGAGTTGAGTGAATATCCCTTCATGGATATTTACGAGAAATACTTTGCTTAGTAGCCTTATTGAGAGAAGCTATTGTTTAACACACTATTAACACACTATATCCCACGGATATGCATACATAAAGATTACACAATTACACATGCTTAGTGAAGATACAACTAAAGTGAAGCTAAAACAACCCCTAGGGGAGTGCACAGCAATGTGGGCACGCCATCAAAGAGCCAGCGAGAGAGAAGACAACAGTCGCATGGAACACAATGACACAAAGTCCTTTTTTTAATGTTGTTTCAAATCTTGTCCATAGTCGCTTTCTCGTCACATGGATCAACGCAGCGGAGCTCAACCTGAAACGCCACATTTCCGAGACATGTAGCCAAGAAAAAGAACATCACTGTGGGGTTACATAACTCACTATGAGCATAAAACATATTGCAAGAATGTTATTTATGGCTCACGTAGGCTACAGTCACACTGCAAGCCTTAGTGCTCAATTCGGCTTTATTGCTCAGATCCGATTTTTTTTTGTTTGGCTGATATCGGATTCCGGTGTGAACTGGTCAGTCCTGAACTGACCCGCATGCACAACAGAACAATAACAAAGAAGTCACACGTCGTACGGAAGTAAACATGGAGGCCACTGAAGTTAGTGTTTACGGTTTAATTTCCATCGCAGCTGTCTTCCATGTTTGTATTCACCGAGTGACTCCCGCCAGCGCAGAATTGTGACGAATGTCGATCTAGAGTGCCGTAAAAGTCGCATGAATTCCGATATGATATGTTGAGACTGAGGTTGCGTTGCAAAAAATCAGACCTGTATCTGATTTAGGAGCACATATGAAATCAAAATTGAAAAGATCAGATTCCATGTGATTTGTGCTGTTCACACAGATTTTAGGCCTTTTTTTTCAGCTGAACTGAATCTGATCACATCGCTGTGGCGGCTGGCCCGGAGGCTCAACCCGCGAGTGTGCTAACCACATCAGCAATACGCCTTTGTAGTGACGCCGGTTCGATTCGGACCTGCGGTCCTACACTTTCCTATGTCGCTCCCTCTCTAATTCATCCCAATCTCCTGTCTGTCTTCACTGTCCTGGCCATGAAGGCACAAAGCACAAGCGCATACAAATGTGTTAGCTGTTAGGTTGAAAGGACGCCGGTCCAGTCAAATCACCTTGAGGTTGTTTGCCGCTTTTGGTTCTCTTGTAATTAAAACTGATTATCTGATTATCTTTTAGTTCTCTGTAATTAAAACTGATTAGCAGGTGGGGTTTCTTCCTAGCGAAGGTAATCAAGCGCTCCTTCAGCGTTGAGCCGTCGACGATGGCCGCCGTTGATTAGAGAGAAAACAAAGAGGAGAAGGAAAGCAGAGCACTTGAAAGATGAAGAGAGAGATAATGAGAGATTAACAGAGAGAGGATGAGAGAATGAAGAGAAACAATGAGAGATGAAGATGGAAGATGAAGAGAGAATGGCAGATCAAGAGATAGACAGTGTTAGCGCATTGAGAGCGTCACACATAACATTTTAATTCGCTGTCTATTAATTATTCATGCTCAAAGCCGTCAGTCATGATGACCCAATACCATTAAGACAAGCAGAGGTCATTTCTGAGCATTAAGGAACAGCCAGGAAACCTTACGTGACGGGAAGTCAGGCTACGGTCAATATCTCGTGCGTGACGATATTAATGGGTGACATGAAAATCATTTCTTTCATTTATTTTCATCAAGGGGAGATGGACTGTTTTCATTAGACGGAATCACTACATCAGGGAGTCAGAGGTCATCTGGTGTCAGTCAGGAGGATCGACGTGACATTCTCAGATAAAGAGATGAATACATTTATAGCAGTGGCACTGCAAGCTAACACTATTTTCTTCACTGATATAGGGGAGTAGTGTTTAATAGGAGTGTTGTGAAAAAAGGCGTGTTGTGAAAAAAAAAAATAGGTGTGGAGTTGTCTGGAAAATAGGTGTGGAGTGTGTTGTTGTTGGCTGGTTTAAGCAGCCTCACCTGGTCCGAGTCAGACTGATTAGACTCTGGGGCTGGGTGAGGCTGCACACCTGTGGGCCATTGGCCAATCAAGGCCCACAGGTTAAACCAGCCAGCACACACGCTCAGGAGGAGCGTAGACATGTCAGCACGTACCACCTGCTCTGCCTGTTCAAACTATCGCAAACTTTACAATAAACCGGTTTAACCATCATCTGCCTGTGTCCTACTGTTGGAGAAGCCCTGAAAAGCCACTGTAGATGGCATGTGGCAGGGGAAACTGCCACAATAGGCTACTGGAAAAGAAAATGGTTTCTCATTTGTACACCAGTTTGAATGTAGGAATTATACCTGAAGGCTCCCAGAGGTGGTCTCGGGTACCACATGAGAAGAAAACAACAAATAGACAGAAATATGAACCGGAACGGCCCCCACAGACGAGGTGTTTGAGCGTTAAAAGCACAACACATGGCTCCTTGCGGCGTTACGAGACTTGATATCATGTGATGGATACCTCAAGTTAAGGGATAAGAACAGTTCTGGCAGTTTCAGATAAAAGAAGAAAAGAACAGACAGGAAGACCAAAGTTGGAAAAGAGGGCGCAGAAACCACAAAAAAAGGAAGGAGAAATGAGCTCGGAGCAAAAATGGAATCAAAGCAGCCAAGCGGCATCTCTCAGACATGTTTTTTACAGGGTCTTTGGAGAAGGATTACACAGGGAAAGAGAGACTAGAAAAGAGAGAGAGCAGGAGAGATAAAGAGAGTGAGAGAGAGGGAGAGAGCAAAAGCTGACCTACTTTGAACTGGAATTCTGATTCCGCGTCTGGATCCCAAAAAGAGAGGGAAAACGAGGAGGATGGGAGGCAGAGGTTTTACGTCGCTTTTGAACTATAATCTCAACTATAGGGGGGCATCATGTACTGGGATGAAAGCCTGTTCTGCCTTACACAGTCCATACATAGACCTTATTCACCTAGCGGCCATATTGGTTAGTTAACCTTCTAGAATCTTTGGAAACCATGACAACTCAATGCGTTATTTTTAGTTCTGCATTCCATTTCCCCACCCAGGTAGCATATAGAAGGCATTTTAGATCGAGTTGTCATGGTTTCCCCCTGAAGATTCTACAAGGTTTCCCCACCCAACTAACCAATATGGCCGCCATGTGAATAACCCCTCGGCTCCACCGGAGTCATCGAGCGGCGTGTCTAATGAGTCAACTTAATCATCTCACTCATCAATGATGACGTCACCTGATGGTGATGCGTGACGGTATTTCCAGTGGAGCCCTGGGGGCTCTGTAAGTTCCGACTCTACAGGGACCATGTGACTCCGGTAGCCCCTTCTTAAAGACTTAGCCCCTTTGTCATTGTCTCACCAATAATTAGCAAACAGCAGTCACAACAAAGCTCATTCATCGCCTGGCTCAGGTTTGGCCCGGTGGGTGTGCCAGGCGGGGAGGAGGTGTGTGTGTGAGGGGAGGGGGGGTCTTTGTTATGTTTGATGGATGTGAGAGGCTGAAAGACCCGGGGGGATTTCATTCTAAGAGTTTGACATGCGCATGCAGACACATACACACACACACACACACACACCACACACACACACACTCCAGCTCTCATGACTGAAATATTATCATACACAACGGTGAGTGTTTGAATACAACAGATCATAAAGCTGTAATGGAATACATGATTGAAGCAAGTCAGAGGAGACCATCCACAATGCATGCTGAGAACGATTATGGGCCTTATTCCCCCAGCGGCCATCTTGGTTCTAAATGCTAGCAGCTAGTGTTTAGAGCCAAGATGCAATCAAGATGGCTGCTAGGTACAATAGGTAATATATATTTTTTAAAGACGTAGCAATCTCCCATGAATTACCCTCTGCGGTCTCTCTGTTTGCCAGCAATTTCCACTTCTGCGACATGATGACGTGGTTTGGATAGCACTCGTCCCTCAGGAGAATAAACAGATTAGCATGTGCTATTTATGCATCATATCATGAAGTGTAAATCACACACATAAGGTACCAAGGTAACAAAGAGCTAGACTGTAGCAGGGAGTTAGAAAAGAGAAGAGATATCATAAAAATCTCAACCAAAACATTAACCATCACATAGGTGATGACCATAGCCTCCCCCAGCTTGGAGAGGTGATGAGGTCAGAGAGGAGCGGGAATTCAACAGGGTGCTGGGTGAGTCAGCGGTGCTAGCTAATATCGGACACACGTGTGTCTGCGCAAACGTATGTGTCCAAACGCACAATTGTGCACACACACACAACACGGAACAAATGTAGAACACGTGTGTCATCACGTTGATAACGCGGTGGCGCATTATGCCCAGCGAACATAAACAGAGGGATGGAAAAACTGAGGTAAACAAAGTCCAAATAGACCATAATCACACACAACAGGCTTTCATTAGCAACACACGATAGCGTGCGTGTGTTAGCGCACAACTTCTACCGTGCACATACGCCCTCATATCCATTTGGTCATCTTCAGTGTATGGTGCACACACACACGCACACACGCACACACACACACACACTTGTCTATTGTCTAGCCATTCTTTAAGGAGGCTAATGTGGAAACTTTGATACGAGAGCAAAACCACAAATGCCATTAAGGCTCACACGTGTGCATGTGAAAATCCACTTGCAAGTCTCTAGTAGTCTGCGTGTGTGTGTGTGTGTGTGTGTGTGTGTGTGTGTGTGTGTCAGTGTGTGTCTTTGTGTGTGTGTGTGTGTGTGTGTGTGTGTCGACAGCCTTCACTCCACCTGAAAGATGATCTCTGAGTGTAAGAGATTTCATCCCTCCCCTCCTCTCGCCTCCCAATCCACTTTGCCCTGATCTGGAACGGGAGGAGGAGGAGGGGGAGGGGGAGAAGGGAGATGATGTCATCCCTGCAATGGATGGCACGGTGAGTGCACTTGATATGATTTCGGCAGAAATTTTCATCAAGCCACGGGGTTAAGACGGGTTCCTGTGTGTATGTGTGTATGTGCGTGTGTGTCATCTGTTGGTGTGGTTGTGAGTTTAATTGTATCTGCGTATGGGGTAGTGTGTGTGTGTGTGTGTCGGTTGGGTTAGTATGTGTGTGTGTGTGTGTGTGTGTGTGTGTGCGCGTGTGTGGGAGTTGTAGGAAAAAATAAGGATTGTTGACGTGGTAAGGAATGTTATGATGATGATTTGGCCTCTTAAATTATCTGTGTGTGTGTGTGTGTATCGTGTGCGCGTGCATGTGTGTGAGTTTGTTTGCATGTGTGTCAACATTCACATTCATGTTTTGTAAGTCTTGTGATTGTGTGTGTGTGTGTCGGTGTGTGCGTGTGTGTGTGTGTGCACACTGCACACTTGCCACCACCACCACCACCACCAGGCCAGCATGTGTTCGTACGTGTCTATATTTATATGAGAGGGTGGGGAGGGATAGACTGAAAACTATGTGGCATTTTTACAATGGGGCTCGGCCTTGGGGAGCGACAACCATGATTACGAGGCTTCGCAGTCCGACCAGACTCCCAGGGTCACACTAATGTCAGCCCACTGACCAGCAGCAGCCCTGCCCGGGAAGAGATGGTTGAAATGATACAGGATTTACATGAGAGAGAGGGGGAGAGGGAGAGAGAGAGAGAGAGAGAGAGAGAGAGAGAGAGCAACCTGAAAAGCCTAATGTATTTTTTTTACAACCATATTAATTTAAACCAAAACATAATATTTACAAATTCATAGACCCTCAGCCATGTTCTGTTCATAACGGCAGGTAGAAAAATAGTTCAGTACCCTTAATAATGCCC
>OOFB01005827.1:1385-26615 GCA_900323305.1 Trachyrincus murrayi
CCTAACCGAAATCTTTAACAAATTACTTTTAGAAGGTTTTGTGCTCCAAGCTTGAAACTAAAGCCTCCCAGGATATGTGTGTGTGTGTGTGTGTGTGTGTGTGTGTGTGTGTGTGTGTGTGTGTGTGTATGTGTATGTGTTAGCGTTAATTTCACAAATGGCTGCACAGAGTAAAGCTTCCTACCCACTACGCCGGCCTCGGGGCCGACTTGGGCAGTACGCTCGACGATCAGTCTCGCCTTGCCGTCGGGTCGGTGGTCCACACTAGGCGACTGGGAACATGCAGGGGTACACACATGAGGACTCTACTATCAGATTATCTGCGCCTTCTCACCAAATCTCGCGGGAACACGGCAACTCACGTAGACAGGGCGTTTGTAGAACTTGTAGAAACTGTAGCAGTTGTTGTAAACAGTGAACACACTCGCAGTTCGTTCCGCTTTTCTTCGTCTTGACTTCACATCCCATTGGTCGTTCTTGACCTCAAACCCAATTGGTCGTTCTTGATCTCAAATCTCATTGGCCGATCTCAGTCTCAGTGCCCCCCACAATACGCAAATCGGTCCCGATAATATCAAACCGGATTGAAAAAATCTTTGCCCTCCAGACACTACGGGGGCGATGAAATCACATGTCTTAAGAGCCCCCACACTACACGACAATCAGAGGCGACTTCAGCCTGAGCTGAGGAGAGTGGGGGGGGGTGCTCTATATTAAGTATGAGAGACGGATATAAAACAGGGCATTAAAAAAAAGAGATCGTGCCCTCTCTATAAAGAATCATGAAGACGAGGATATCCCCACACAAGCCTTGCCTCTGCCTAGCCGGTTGCTACGGCGATGGCACCGCACTGAGAAATGAATCGCTTTACACGCATTTAGTTTCTGTCTGCCAGCTGGCTGTGTGTAAAACCACCAACTGTAACTACGAGAGATAAGAATAGTGTGACATATGGAGTGGTGTGAAAAATAAAGAGGAGAACTATAATCTTGTGTATTTTAACTGGTATAGCATGGCATTAACACTTGGGTTAGGGGTTAGGGGACCACCCATGTTAGGAATGCACTGTATGCTATGCACTCAAGGTATTGTGACATGCTTTGGATAGATGTAGTAAATGTAAGAATGCCGAACGGTCACAGAGTGCAGTAGAAGTTGTGTCGTTTACTGACCAGGACTTGGGCTGTCCGAAGTGCAGGTAGTTGATACTGTAGAGGTCCATGTCTTCCGTGTGCCAGGCGAAGGTGGTCTTCCACATCCCGAAGTACATGTAGGGGGTGTTCACCCCCTCGATCACGATGCCACACTCCTGCTCCACCATGTCCAGCAGCGTGTTCAGATGCCCGATGTTCCACTCCTCTATGTCCTGTAGGAGGAGCCGACACACCCGCAGAATAAACTATAATGACAGGGCTCAAGATGGTAGACTAGACTATGGGCAGGATGGTGCAGTGGTTAAGGGGTGTTTGACACTCAGAAGAAATGTTGTGGGTTCACCACCCCAATGCTGCACATGTAGGGATTCTTGAGCAAGATGTCTGACCCCGACCTGCTCCTTAATTACCTGTATCTATATTCAATGCAAGTAGCTTTGGATAAAAAAGCAACTGTTAAATACTAAATAGTAGAAAATACTCATTAACAAGATTTATGTAAGTATCATTATAACCATTACTACATTTTAAATGCAATTTATCCTGAATGTGATTATTTGGGGCTGTACTACGCTTCTTCAACACACTTCTTTTACACTACAGCACTCAACACGTTCTCTGCAGGAAATGCATTTTCTGCAGTTTGGTGATGCAGATGTGTCTCTCGAAGAGAATTAACTAACATTTTCTCTATTATTTGGACACTTATTCAGAAGTTATTTGCAAGTTGAAAACCTGAAGAAAAAAAAACAAAAGACGGCTTTTGCTGAGATGCAAGAGGAGAACCAGTGAAATGAGTGGGCCGGTTCTTACTGGATCATAGATGGAGCCGCTCACGTCGGCACCGTAGATGGGCGAGACAAACGTCAAGTTCTTCCAGTACTTCCTCTCCAGGTCATCAAAGTCCTTGTGGCGTGGTGTGCAGTACCTAAACACACAGACAATATGTTACATATACATTTGTATATAGGAAGTTGTGTTGAAAGTTGTAGGGGTTACACGTGGCCACTAGATGGAGACAAAGAGACAAGAGTAGTGACTTCCTCTTTTAGTGATCTCAAAAGACCTGGATGCTTGTAGATATTTTTAAACCATGTTATGCAGGTTATGCAGGTCTTAGCAATGTTGACCTTGGCTGCTTAATAAACTGTTTGGAGGAACCGTTTAAGCCTTCTTTAACCCTTCTGTACAGTTTGCTATCTGGATGTGGCAAATATATAGCTACTCTGCACTCTGTCTAGTTTTTATAGAAACTTGGCCGTGCACACAGCACTTGCAAATCTACGCCAATTTTTATTGCATGCTTTGATTGTGATCAGCCTCACTTGTAAATCACTATGGATAAAAGTGTCTGCTAAATAACGACATTTAAATGTACATAAAAGGGGGTTTCCATTCAAGGGACTCAAGAGACGATTCTGCTGCCCCCTGTTGGTAGACCGGTGACACTACACCAAGAGGAACCCTCACTCACTTGTTGCTGTTGGCCAGCTTGCGGTACTCGCTGACTGTCATGGACTTCTTCTGGATGTTGTACTGGGTAAAGAGGCCTGACTGGCCCGTCACCACCTGCATGATGGGGGCGGGGATCACCATGTCCTCGATGGTGTCGTAACACCTGCGGGGCTTCCAGCCCTCGGGGGGGATCACCTGGGGGACAGGAGAGGTTGTAGTAGTAGTAGTAGTAGTAGTAAAATACATTACAATAATCAATAAAAATAAACGTATATATATATCCTGGTAAATATACCACTCCAGACAGTACAACTGACAGTATAGTGTTTGTTGTGTAGCAGTAGAGTAGATGTCGTCCAAGCACATTCCTTCATAAGGAGGTGATAATTAAGTAAGTGAGCCCAGCGGCCACCACCATTTAGAATAGTTTAACGACCCTGAACAAAGTCATCTATGTTCTTCTCACGAGGAAGGACACTCACGCTCGTGTTTCAGCAGACAGTAACTAGGGGTGGGTACTGGCGAGAATCTGGCGATACGATACACATCGCGATACAAGGGTCATGATTCAATATATTGCAATTCTTGCACTGCACTGCAATATTTAAGGTCAAATTGATTTTTTTAAAGTGTATTGTAAAAAAAAAAAAATGGACAACATGCGCCGTGAATCGATATAATATTTGAAAAAATAAAATTGCAATGATTAGTGTATGGATTTCTTCGACCCACCCCTAACAGTAACATGCTCATGTTGGATGATTTCTCTACCAGGGCATCCTGACAACAAGCAGCTAAAGTCCTCATGTTACTATTTCTGAGCAAAACGGGTGTACATAGATATACACACCAGTAATATTATTTGGTGTTAGACTAATGGACCATGGTACAATAGAGAACATAGTTTGCGCACACGAGGCTAAGCGTATTTGTGTACATGAGTGTTCTTGAGTGTGAGTGGGCGCGTCTCTACCTTGGCCAGGCCGGCACGATGAGCCCCCTGAGTCTCCATGTACACAACGTATTTTCTAAAGTCCTTGAACTCCTCCATGGTGGGTCGGAAGGTCATGATCTTACAGCTGGGGTTCTGAGCGTTGGCTGTGGGGGTCGGCTGTGGCGGTGGGGGCATCGGTGGCAGCTCAGGCGCCAGGCCTGGTTCTCCGACTGACTTTGGGTCAGTGGGCTGGGCTGAGGTCTGGACGGGAGCGGCATTGGGTGGGGGCGCCAGGTCAGGGGTTGCAACTGGCGAAGTCTTCAGCGGGGGTGGTGCCACTTCCTGGGCTGGGGGGGGTGCTGAATTGGGGCAGGGATGAGGAGAGGCTTGGGTGGGTGGGAGCACGTCAGCAGGCGTGTCTGTGAGCGTTTTCATTGGTGGATCCAAGGGTGCAGCCCTGGGTTCCATTGGTGGATCTAAGGGCCTGGCCATGGGTGACTCCATCGGCACTTCCATTGGTGGATCCGAAGGCGTAGCCATGGGAGCGCCTGGTGGCGCGTCTTTGGCCATGAAGGAGTCCTGTAGCGGTGGCAGGGAAGCCTGAAGATAAGAGCAATATTGGAGTCTTATTGGTACCAATACGTATAATAAAACACACATCATAGTGAAAGGCAAGGCAAGGTTTTAGAATGACCACTGAAAGTAGCAGCAACCCAGCACTGGGCGTAGTTGAAGCCAGGCCTCAGCAGATGGCGCTTTCATATCCAGGCAAAAAAACTGAAATATCCCAAACCAAATATTTGATATTGAATCAAACTTTTAAAAAAGTAATCGAATCGGGACCTTGTGATTCGGAATCGAATCAATTCGGAAACTCAGTGGTGATACCCAGCCCTGTTTATATTGTTACATTTACTCCATTCAGACTTTAAACTTTTGAACTCTGTTCAAATACTTTCACTTGACTTCAGAAGCAACCAAATAATTGCATCAGATATGGGCCATAAAGCCACTCCCATTCTCATGGTTTCACCAACTGGGGCTTGGTTCCAATAGTCATTCCATTTCCATACTGCCCTTTTCCTTCTGCTCGGCCACTAACCGACACTGCTTGTCCACTCGAGAGTATGGTGAACGAGCAGTTGGAAAGAGGACAGGAAAATGTTTTGGAACATACTCCGGGTGTGATAATGGTGATATTGGAGCTTGAGGGGGGAAACGGATAGAAGACCTTTAGAAGATGCAAAGGCAACACGCAATGGAGCCAGTAGCCTTTTTCATGAAAATCATTCATACTGATTTATAATTTTATCATCAGGTTTTTGCTGAAAATAACATACCCAAAGTAAATAGAACTATATCTCCACATCTATAAGGTGGTACCAAAAGGAAGATAACGCCTGCAGTGATGTTGATAGGTTTTCAATATAGTGCGCCCCCGGGACCCACAGGTGGTCATGTGAGTGGGTCCCGGGGGTAGCCCTATAGTACTATAGGGCCATAGCACAGCATCTGATGAGTACCAGTGTGAAGATTTGATGCCAATAAAGTGAAGTAGAGCAAAGAAAGAGAGGTTTTAGTAGAGGTAGGCTTAGGCGGAGTCTCCAAATAACAATAAATCCAATGCAAAACAATGCAAAAATGACATGAATGGTCTCGAGAACCCATTGTTCAATTTTTACATTTGACCACTCTATTGGAAGGTCAGGGAAAATAGAATTGAATGACACCAAGCCAAACCATCGTAATTGTACCATACGGCCACCGGATGGGGATAACGACTGTTATGGTTGAAGGCAATTGACCCATCTGTGGAACCTCTCTTAGCTACTATACATTGATTGTAAACACCGTGTGTGCTTTCAAAATGGTGCCCAGACACTGGATTAACAGTTCATGGTGGTTTTATGCGATCAAACAACTTTGATGACAAAAACAACAAACGGTAAGACATCATTTTTGGTTGTAACTAGAAATAGTTAAGTTTTGTTCTTTTTGGCCTCTAGTTCGGTGGGTTTTGGTTTAGACTGATGGAATCAGTGGAGTCTCAGCTTTCATATGATACATAGTTTGTGCAGATTACATGACTTATTTATGACTATCTTAAAGATTGCTATTGCTGTGCATGTGCACAGTTATGAAATGCTTAACTCTTGTTATTACATGCTTATTAGTTTGTTTTGGGTTGGAATTGTGTTTAATTTAGGTAACAATGGTTATGATAGACTAAAAGTTGAGAATCGAATCGTTCTAGGGGTGTCACATGATTGCTTCCTCACGTTTTTAATACCTTAAAACATCTTTGCATTTGGGGGAGGGGGCGTAGCCCAGATAGGGGCACTCACAGGAAGAAGAGGTTAAAATGCTGAAAATGACAATAGACCTCTTAACTACCATATATGGCATTGAAACCACACAGAGTCCACAGAGATTAATCAAAACCAAACGGATGAACGGAGAATTCGGGTACATGGCATTAAGGAGCAGGTAGGAGTTGGGCATCTTGCTCGTGGATGCCTACAGGCGTTGGGGATCTAACCCTGTACCTTTTGGCTGGGAGTCAAAGACATTAGCAAATGCAGTATGTCTTGAAGACATCACTTACGAGGTCAACACATTTATTGACATGCCCCATTCCCACTCTAAATGTGGTAAGCAACTGTAGCTTACTCAGAGTAGTTTAGCATATAAAGCTTTGCAATCAAAATACTAGCGACAAGCACATGATATTGGGCCAGGTTCCAAAGCAATTGCACTTGCCCTCGCTTCCTAATTCTGCTTGACCCACTATCCCGATACATAGTAAGCTAGAGAAGCAGCCAAAAGCGATCACTGAATCGGCTTCCAGCCGAGGATACATCACTGTTTCCAACACAAGAAGTGCTTTGGAGATTTTCGATCATCTTAGACATCATTAGACATGTGCCCATTAAGCAAGTAAAGGTGGTGATTGGCCCAGATCATCAACAGTCAACATTGCCTTTAAGGACTTAGGACAACTGAAGCAGCTCAGTTACCACACTGCCCCTTTCCTTCTGGTTGACCACTAACTGCTACTGCTTGTCTCCTTGAAGTTATAGTGAATGAGCAATAGGAAGGTTTTTAGGGAACTATTTTCTTTTGAGAAATTTTCCCTCGAATTTTGTAATTCAGCCCTAGTCGTACCCTTCCAGTAAAGATCGTACCATATTTCACACAAGACGACTCACAGCTTAATGTTTATTACTTATTAACATGTTGTCCATGTACGACACTTTTTTCTTAGCTTTCCTTTGTAGGAGTAGGAAGGGGGCTCATCACGCAAGAATATGTGCCATTTGGTGGATGTTGTTATACAACATGTCTTGTTATACAACAATACAGTGAGTGCATGGATTTCTTAGCATGGACGTGGGAATCACATCCCTAGCCCGGGCAGTGTTAATGCCATGCTGTACCAGTTGAGATAGACAGAACCACTGCTGCGGAACATGGTGGGACAACAATACGAGGGCATGATATGGAGCACCAATACAAGCAATATACCAATATAATATATATTTATTCATTCCAGGTGGGAAATATGAGATCAGATAAGGGATCAAAAATCCCAGACAAGAAATTTGGGGGACATCTAAGCTATTGTTGTTGTTTTTTAAATACGTTTCTTTGGTTTGATCTCCTCATTATAAAAAGCATAGCCTTAACACAGATGGAATGTGTGGACTTTATACATACTGGTTCTACTCGTTTTTAGGATCTACTTGCCGAGATGTAAACAAATCCAACGTGGCCGTCGAGTGCTCTATACTGCCATCTTATGGTTGGTATTTTAAATGGAAGTTGTTGAAATGTATCGTTATGCAGATGAAATGTTCAGCTACAGTCAATTAGCAATTTGTGTGTTACTTGGAATTCGTCGTACGCCCTGTGCACTGAATTACAATAGGAGAATTATGGAGTGAAAAGAGCCAGTAAAAACTAAAATGAAACTAATATGTTACGTAAAAAAAGCTAGTACGGGGTCATCTCAGGCCAAGGGGCTTAGACATGGCTCTAGGTCTATTGAAGTCAGTCACTGCTCCCTTAATCGCTCACAAGTTTACAACTTTTAAGTCACTGACTCTAAAGTGGTTTACAACAGACCTTCACACTGCGTTGAATCGTGACGACGTAGTGTTGAAACATTGATTAATAAAAACACTATTTAAATGTTCCTAATCAATTGTACCTGGCTGACAAGTGGGGTTAAGTGTACGTTGAATCCTTGACTCATCATGGTGATGTGCATCAAGAATCTCGAAAACTTTGACATTGAATTATGACGTCTGCTGCACAAATGGCCACATATCTTCATGTCTGTGCAGAACCGGGTCGTTCCGCAACAAGAACATGTCTCGTCGTGTAAAACATACAATCCAAAAAATGAGTCTAGATCCAGGCTATTGCCCCTCAGGTTTCCGCGTATCGATACACCATAAAAGTAAAGTCCAGCAGTAACGACACACACACACGACCCCCCCCCACACACACACACACACACACACACACACACACAAACAAGAGAGAGGCCTGCAAGGCACCTTCCCCTAACTTCTCCTAACACTGGCTTATCACAAATATAACCCAACAAGCCCGTCTCTCGCCATGTCACCCATGCGTGTAAACCACCCACATCGGGTGTGTGTGCGTGTGTGTGCGGTGGTGTCAGTGTGTCACCGTGGCTCGGTTTAAAGGGTCCGTGTGTCGCGCACACACACACACACACACACACACTAGTGCTAGTGCTGCCATATATGTGCAACGCTGTGCAATAGCAGTCAATTCACTTCGTATGTCCTCGTATGTGTGGATTTTGTCTCCACAAAATAGCCCCAGTACATATGACATTAACCGCGAGCGAGAGTAACGCCTCGAAGCAGCAACGCAACGTTTCATCGCATACGAAAAAATGCAGGCTAACTTTAGCCACCTAGCTAGGCGAACATATATCTGCATTATTAAAGTCAACAAAACACCGCGACGACTGCTGCCGTGTAACCAAGCGACAGACACGGACACAACGGACGTTAACACCGACCGTACACGCACCGGGTGTGACGTTACCTGCTGTGGTGTGCGATCCGCGTCTTCGGTGTGGAACCCAATCGATGTGCTTTCGATATATTAAAAAAATCTACTCTGATCGATTATCTTTTAGCATAGCTAGCTAGCTAAGCGCCGCCGTCGGGATGAAGCCACGCCCACACTCGAGAAATCTCACGCCGCCATTGGCTCGAGTATACAAGTGACGTCATTCGTAGAGGTTGATCCCGGCGATGTCGTTGGTGCGTTCTGGTGATAGCTCATTGGATGAACCAATAGCAAACAACGTTAGTTTACTCCTCGCGCTGATGCCCCACAACTACACGTCGTGCACGTAGACATAATTTGCATATACGAGCATCATGACCTCGTATTTGTTTGGGAGCAAATTCATTTAAATTAAATGCCAGTGTGTAGTGTCTCAAAAACGTATCTCGGACAGGACAGGGATTGTATTACCAATACTCTGCACTATCAATGACTGTTGACAATTATCCACTAATTTATGGAGAAAAAAAAAATGTTAACACAGAACCATTTTTACATTTTTATTGTATAAAAGACTGAACGTGTTTACATTTTGCACCAAACAAGTGCAAGTAGAAAGCATTCTAAACCTACATATCAAAACTAAAAGTGGGACTAAAAAATATACAATTTAAGAAAATATACAGTTTCCAGTCAATGCAAATCTTTGTAAATATTTGAGGTATTACCAACATCTGCAGCCTCTGGCCTTAACACTCAGCTCATGGGTCCCCAAAGTGCACTATACTTAACCCGACAAATTCCGACATTAAAAACAAACAAACCAAATCCATGTTAGAACCAACATGGATATGCTGACACACTGCTGTTTAAAGCAATACATTGCATGTATTGTACGTGTAATAAATGTACCCGAGCGCTATATTAAGCTTCGCTGCTGAGCCTTAACGAGAACCTGGCAGTTGCTTGGTTATCCATCAAGTTTGAAACGCAAGTTACATAAAACGGCTAAAAACCTACACTGAACGGATCCGGACTGTTCCAAATACAAAACATGAAGTTGTGAACTTAAATGGCAACGTGCAGCATTTCTGTTTTACACTTTATTGCATAAGCCATTGCATCGGGGCTCCCGTGACTTTGTGGTTCCTCAATTAGGTTAAGGCATCAAAAAAATAAAATCCTCCAGGGACCCAAGAACCAGAACAAACTCCCCCTCCAACGGACAATATGGATTCAGTATTAGAGAATTATATTCAGCTCCTGAATTCAAAGACATTTGACTTCTCAGGGACACATTCTACAGCGCTAGGAGAGAGGGAGTTCTACATTTCCCCTCTTTAAGCATTTTGTATCTCTGAACTTGGTCAGACTCTAGCCCTTTGTTCACACAGCAGTCAGTTAAGGCAAATGCATGAAGGGATAGTTACACAGTGGGATAACATTACTCTAGAGTGGTAGACTCAACATAAAAAAGAAAGCTATCAAATGCATGCAAATTTTTTTTCAAATGCTATAAAATTCTAAAACAAGGTATAAACATTTAGTGAAGAACCAATAAATGGATTATAGGAATATAATTAATCAGATTATGTTTGATGGAAACTTTCAGACAATAAATGTGTAAATGGCATTTGGACAGTGCTTTCAAATACACTTGGGTTAATCCCATCAAACATGTTTGTGGGTAAAAAGAAAAAGAAAAAAGGTATGCTCCAACTAGAATATCAATATTACGATTGGTTTACCAATATGGTCGGGGAAGCTTTCAAGGCCGATTGGATCGTCTGCCCACATCGGTACAGTTCTAGAAGCTAGCAGTATAACTCAGACCACGTCGTGATTACACCCATAAATTGGACTTCAGGGATGCAATCTAGCAACCGTGAACATATGAGCAACATGAAAAAGGAAAATATGACAAGGCATGGCAAAATAAATACAGGTGGGGGGGGGGGGGGAAATCCCACAACACCTAGCCTAATGCGCAGAGGAACAATGCGATCCTTTAATAAAAACATAAGAAAAACTTGATTGCAACGATCAGGTCTCAAACTTGCATCAAAACGGAACGGCAGACAGGGTTAACGTTTAGTGAGCTCCATGTTCAAAAAAATAAAAACTGTACAAAAATCCACCTAGTTTAAAAAGTCAAGTTTGGCAACCACCTGGACATGCTAGAGGCTTTCTGAGGGAGTGTGGTTTCCACGTAGAGGAACTTTGTTGTACTGTAACCCTTAAGAGTTACATTATGGCAAACGTTAAGAGGTGTATTTGTTACTATTATTGTTAATGAGAAATAATGCCAAGCATGTGAAGTTAAAGAAAAGGCATGTAATGGACTAGGATTACATGTACAAACACTTCAAATGCAGTTTCAACAAAGGTCAACCACACTTGATAACAAAACCGCCCAAAAAAAAACCCTGGAAAACAAAAAGAATTAACTGGAGATGGCCATAAAATCCATCCAAATGACATAGTTTAATTGTAAAAAATATATATTAAGAGAAAAAATGATTCTTTGTTGCCTCTACTGAAAGTCTCCCCGTTTTCAGTTCATTGCGCGTCCTTCCTAGAGCAGACGGAAGGTGTAATCATCGTCCGTTGCTGTATCCGGGGAAGAACTGATTCAAAATGACCTGCAGTGGATTGTTGATGTTCATGGCGTAGTTCTTGCCCAGGTCGTGTCTGCAGGCTGGGCAGGTGTACACGTCGGCCCTGAAGGACCTCTGAAGACATTCCTGGAAGAAAACATATTCCACCCCTTAAGAACCTGCTACTCTATACATTATATTGAGGGGAGAGGCAGTGCTACTATTCAAACGCAGAAGTGATTTACTTTGCACAAAAAGGGCAGTCGCGGAGGATAGACTCGCTAGGTCATTGATGGGAAAACCGTTTTGCAGATCCGTGAGAACATTTATTCTGGGAAAAACACGAAGAATGGAGTTGTTGTCGAACTCAATGAAAATTTAAATGACAAATAAAAGTGAATGAATCTTATAATTAAACTTCGTCAGCATCCATTACCTCAACATGATCCCTTATTAACCCATCAGCTCATAATATAAATCACCTGGTCCTGATTCACATTTAACAGAATACACATGCAATCCTATAGCTTCCTGTACGACAACTGTCAGGCATGGCAGCAGATCTTACGATAACCATGTGTAAGTGAGGTAGCAGCAGATTCGTACCTTGCAGACGTTGTGTTGGCACTCTGTGGTGACAGGCTGGTAGACCACCTCCTGGCAGCAGATGCACAAGAACATCTCCTCCACCTTGTTCAGGAACTTCTGCAGAATGAAAAAAAATGCATACCACATTGTTGTTACACAAGCAGGGTTTGTGTGTGTATAAATGACAACACAACCAAATGTTCCACAACCCATACATCAAGTTTTTATCATCATAAAAGTCAAAATTCAACTTTTTTTTAATCCAAGTTGAAAAATAACCTTTCGGCTGCAACAGATTTTGATTGCCGAAAATGGCTACAATTTTATACTGAATATCGATACTGAATGCCTGTGAATATCAATAATGACAAGTCATTATTGGCCCAGCCTATAGACAACCAGTGGGTAGGACTGAACAATAAATCAAAATATTATCAAAATCACAATACAGCCAAGTGCAATATCCAAATCGCAGAAGCTGCAATTCTTTCATAAGGGTAAAATGTGTAAATGTAAATTTATAACATTACTGTATAATGAAGTACTGTAGAGATGCCCTGGCCGACACATTTCTTTCTCCAGATGTAAAGAAAACATATGTTTGTACAGACCCTAACAAATGTCCCACCATGATCGTTTTTCAGTGAAACTGAAAATTGTGATGCAAAAATGATCATTCCCTCTAATAGAAATCATATGTCTTTTTTGTCATCCTTTTTTACCATATCGTTCAGCCCTACCAGTGGGTGATGATAAAGTAATGAACACTTACCGGTCCAAGCGCCAAAGACTGCTTGGCCTCGACCCAGGTCTTCTTGTTGGCATCATCCTCCTTAATCAGGGACTTCTGCTCCCCGGTCAGCTTGTAAACCTCCACCTTCATCTTCTTAGGGGTTCCCTTGGCTGGGGAGGACTTGGCCGAGTCTAGCAGACACAAACATTAAGGATACGCTAGAATCTTAAATCCTGGCTAGTTTAAAATCAAAAAGGATAAACATTTTAACGGCCGATAAAAAGAAATATTGTAAAAGACCATTCCATTTGGGACCAATGACTTATGTTATGGGACTCTAGTCTCACAAATCAGACTTTAGATTAATATCCAACGTTTGTTGGTAGACGAGCTCAAATCTGGGCGAACGGGGCGTTTCACTCTCTTTCGCTTCATATTTGTTTCGACCAATCGTGTTGCTGGAGGCAGGGATCTGGAAGCGCGTAATTGGCTACAAACAGCGAAAACAAACTAGTAAACTGTAAAAAAGTGTCTGTAAACACCGTGTATGAACAGTGTATTTCGCCACTGTAAGAAATACACTTATTGAAAACGTAATCCCCTCACACAAATAGTTTTCTTCGGTAGAATATTTCTGTACCGAAATAGGAAACAAGGCAGTTTTTGGTTTCCCAGAAGTTCTGCTGTAACATGGTAGGACTGCTGGGTCCGAGATTATGGGACTCCTAACCAACCTAAAGTTGGTTAAAATACACAATATTCCCATAAGAGTCCTATATCCCCTATAAAGTTAATGTTGGTCCTCATTTCCCTGAACTCACCTGTACCCTGAGATTTTCTCTTCCTCTTGCCCTTGGTGGGCGTCTCTTCCTCTGGCTCGCTCTTGTTCTCCTTCTCCTTCTCCTTGGCTGCCTGGGTCTCAAGGTACCCTTCAGGATACTGGGGGACACACACACACACACACACACACACCTTCATTTGACTAATTGATTTAAAAGTGCAAATTAAATTCAAAATATGTATGTAAATCAAAACATCTACAGCCTGCTGGATAATCTCCTTCAGACAGCCGTTGACTTGGAGGAACCAATCATAATAGCCAAATGCATGGATTAGGTATTCATTTAATGCAAGCTGCAGCCATGAGCGCCCGTTTGTGAAGCCTCGGCAGAAGAGACCAACGTGTAGTTCATCTAATGGCTTTCTACAATCTTTATATGTATTTTGAGGGGTCCATTTTGATAGTTTTATTTAATAAAAAAAGTTATTAAGAATTTCATATTAATGAGTTTTGGCCATAGACTACTGCGAGTCCCGTGTGTCTAGCGGTGTATAGGCCTACCTGCTGAGGAGACAGGTAAACGGCTCCTCTACAGAGCCATCGTTTGGTCAATATTTCTACACAATAGGCTAATTACAAAGCACCCTGCCCTAAAATATAGCCAACTAAAACGAAAAAAAAATCCATTAAACTGGATACACCTACAAAACAAGTACTCGAGTACTTGAGATTTTAACCATGTATTCGATTCAAATTTTTGGGTATTTCTTGCATCCCTAGTTCTACATTAGGTTCAATATTGATCAGGTCCATTTATCAATTGCCTATTGCATTATCAACAGCCTTTAGGGACCCCCTATGTTCCTTCAGGGATGTCCTACCCTGGATCTACCTACCCATGTCTGTATCAATGGATTTCCAAACTAAATTAGAGCATTATCCCATCATATGTCCTCACCTGCATGGTGAGCCCCAGCTTCTTGATGCGTTCCTTGCCATCTCTGGTCCAGGGTGCTGGCTCATCGTCATCCCTCTTCAGGAGGTATCTCCACACCAGGAAACCAGACTTCCCCTTCTCGGGCCAGTATTTCACCACCTAGGAGAAATGAAGACCAAGGTCATGACTTGAAATGATCCCCAATGATGCGGATGTCGGGCCCATTTAAAACAACACACATACATACATCTTAACATGTTATGTTATGAAATGCCATTAGTAATTTAGGAAACATTTTAAGTTTAAGGAGCAGGTAGATCAGTCCACAGAACGTTGGTTTCGTGAACTCAAGTGCTCGCACCACTGGGTTCCCATCAAGCTTCAAACACAGCTCAAAATGTTTAAGACCCAGAACCCAATGAGAACAACAGGACATGTGGGCAACAGTTTCCAGTGTCCCCGAGAGGAGGCTCTTCCCTGGAGGAGGCTCTTCCCCCACCTCTTACCTTGTAGATGCCGTCGTATCGGTTCCCGTCCTCTGGGCTGTATTTGCTGTGTTTCCGACCCTTGGAGCTGCGGATCACCCGGACAGACTTGCCAGCCTTCCAGTTCTTGGCCTCCGCCCCGTCCTTATCGTTCACAGAGGTGTTGCAGTTCAGAGCCAGTGCCCTGTTAACGAAACCAAACAAAAATAATATAAGTTAAGGACAAACTATGACCAACAGACAATTGTATGTATTGGGCAGTTGATTTTAATATGTGGTGGTAAAAGTGGACCAATACAAGGAGCAGGTATGCGTTAAGAACAAAGCAAAACAAAGAAACCCAGGCTAGCGGTTAGCGGTTGACCGATTGATCAGTCGGCCGATTAATCGGTCGGATATCTGGCATTTTGAGATAACCAGCCGGTGCCTGCACTCACGAGGCCGATAAATGTCTGCAGACACATCTGCAGGCAGCCTTCTCAGTGTGGCTGCAGTGCAAAGATATTAGCTAATATAATAATAATATTTTATTAACATTGAAAATGTTAATAAAATATAACATTTTCAAAATACAAGTTTGCACTTTTTGACAAAGTATCGGTGGGCTAGGACTCTCCAAAATCTGTAGCAAAAAAGTCATATCGGTCGGGCTCTAATAAAAACCCAGCTAGTGGCTATAGAAACCCAGCTAGTGGCTATAGAAACCCAGCTAGAGGCTATAGAAACCAAGCTCGTGGCTGTAGAAACCCCAGCTAGAGGCTGTAGAAACCCCAGCTAGAGGCGATAGAAACCCCAGCTAGAGGCGATAGAAACCAAGCTAGAGGCTATAGAAACCCCAGCTAGAGGCGATAGCAAACGGCAACCATACACACCTGTTCATGTTGGTGAGTTTCTGGTCACATGACTGTTCAGCGGTCCTCTTGTTGCCAGACAGATCCCGTCCTCCTGATCCAGTGTAAGTGAACTCATTACCGTCATCCTAGAACCAGGAACAAGAACACAGAACATCAGAACCAGGTTCCTTTAGTATATACTATATACACTATTAGTACTAGCTTTGCATTGGGGCTAATCTCAGTTCGAGATACCAATAACCTCAAAGTAAAAAATTACAATTAGCCATCACCAATCTAAAAGATACTTATCCAGAGGGACCGACTAAATACAGACACCGGTCACTAAGGACCAGATGAGGGGGGTTAGGCATCTTGTTTATGAACCCTTTCAAGTAAGCTGCGGTATCAGGGGAATCCAACCCAGAACCATTTGGCTGAGAATCAACAGCATAGCCACTAGTCTATCCTGCCACCACCAAATAACCCTTTATTGGGAAAATCTTGAAAGACAATTACTTTACAACTGGCCAAATTAGGGGTGCAAACAAGTACTGGTCAAGCAAACCAGAAACGATTAAAAAAATATATAGTTTTGTAGTCATTTTCCCGACATCTTATGAATACATTTTATATTATGTTGATATGTATTTTGGTAGGACATACTTAAATAGATACATACAAAATAAAGCTTTCTCCGTTGCATATTGTTGTTATAGGTTTGTTTGTCAGTTACCCCGCGCTCGACAAGTTTTGCAATAATGGCCGTCTGCCAGGAACGTCCCGACATCAAAACTAAAAGTGAAATTTATAGCAGCATAGCGTGACCGTGCTGTGGTAAAAAAAAACTGCATGGCCAGTGGAGCGGTGTGGGTGGGTGTAACACACACACACACACACACACACACACACTGGCTTTCGATAGGTGTATATTGGTAAAAACACACCATGGTTGGTCCCTCCACCCCTGGAGAAAAAAATATATACATGGCCTACAAAACGAGTACACAAAGCGAGTACACTGAGATTTTAACCGTGTAGAGTTTTTTGGTATTTCTTGCATCCCTAGACCCAATATCATCATCAGTGGCCCCATCTAGCTAAACTGGAAGAGCATGCCTCCAACACTGCCAGGGTTGGGGGTTCAATTCCCAATGATCCCCCATGCCAAGAATGCATGCCCTCACTGTATGGAAAATGCTCCAGATAATAATAAATTTAAAAAAAGGCATCCACCAAATGGCATCATTCACATCTTGGGAAGATTATAAGTAATATCCGCGCTAGCTTAGCGTACCACGTCATCCTCGTAGCCTCCTGCTAGGACCAGGGAGTAGGCTCCATCGTTGCTCCTGCCATGGATACCAGCGACATGGGGCCGGTGGGCACCAGACTCACTCACCTGGACACACAGGGAAGATACACTGAAAGCTCAGAAGAAACGGCCACTTTGTCAAACAGACAGAAGAAAAATGGCCGTAGTTGTTTAAAGAAAAAAAGAGAAAACAGCTTTTAACAGATGCCATTTGAATATCGAATGGTTTTCTAATGAATTGGGAGTAGTGGACTTCAATGTATATGCTTTTGAGATGACCCGTACTAAAGACAGACTAGCAAAACATGAACGTGAATTTCTAAAAGGATGTTTTTGAAGCTAAATTAAATGAAACAAAGCAATCATGCCCCCAAAAAATTCCCCCTTTTCAAGCATTGTTAACAGCCACTTTAATAACAACCAGATGGTATGCATTAAAGGAAGTGAAAAAAAAGCCATCGAGTGATCCCCAGTCTATTGTATTTAACCGCCATTAGAAGACTAACTTCCTCTTTCAGCCGTAATGGCTGCCACTTGCTACAAGGGTCGAGCTGACTGACCTGCACCCTGAACTTCCACTGAGATCCAACAGGGACGCCAGGCACTGGGCCATAGTGGTTGGACGGCACGATGGTGCATTGTTTGGTGCGACCCACACAGGCCATACCCTGAGAGTAAAAGAAAAACACCAATCAGTTTGTTTGGAGTCTTAAAATAAATAATCAGATGTCACGGTAAGGTAATCATGTACAAACAGTAAATATGTTGGGGAAACTCACTTTTCCCCAATCTCTTTGGCTGGAGGAGCTGGCAGACGCCATTTTGGACTTCTTCTTGCTCTCCTTCAGCTTCTCACCAGCCAACACTACCTCGCTGGCATCGTTACGGCAACCGGGACAATACCTGTCATTACATACATAAACATATGTATATATATATATATATAAGATTACATTTCAATTTATACGCACGCACACAAAAATTGGAAAGGAGTAATTCTTTCAGTGTGAAATAGATTCCCACGATGTGACAAATTGATTTGCTGGAAGAGGTGAGCGCCAAATCAACAGGACATTTTCTTTATTATTTTCAGTTTCTCGTGTGCAAAACACAGCACTTGATTGTGATTGAAGTCGCAGGGTTCATTTATTTAAAGACCGAACTAACCAGTCCTCGTCATCTGGGATGGAGGTGAGCGGGGGGTCCAGGCAGTACATGTGGAAAGCCATGTCACACTCGTCACACAGCAGCTGCTTGTCTGGATCCTGCTTGATGCCACACATGTGACAGTTACACCAGCGGCAGTTCTTCTTGGGGTTGTCCTTGCAGTGCTTGCACTCCGGCCCGTTGGACCCTGAAGAATCAAGGAGATCAAGGTGGGTCAGCGCCATCACTCCAAAACAATCTCACCAATCTCATCTGGTGGTGGTTTCCCACCACCAGACAGATTATGCAATACATTATTATTGCCACCATCTTCCAGACAAAAACCTCACTTTTCAGAGGGCTTTCTGAACCCGGAGCAGAGTTGTTGAGGGCCCCAGCCTCTTCAATTTTGTAAATCTCCGTCAGGAACATGATCCGACAGTCATTAAGGGAGTCGCCAGCATCACTGCAAAGAAAGATTATAATAAAACTATTAAAAAAATAAATAAATGTGTTCACATCGATCAACAGAGACGCAACTTAAAGAGATTGGGACATTTAATGATTCAGTTTAAATATGGATATGTGACAATCAGCCAACAGAATTCACCAACTGAAATTTTCAGTAACACTTTACCTGGAAAGTCCACAGTGGAGAACCAATTTAGTATCAGTTGAGTATCAACATTGTCTCAGTTTAGTGACAATTGACATGTCAACATTGTGTAAGTTGACATGTCAAGAACATATATTCAATTTAGAGTTATCTGACAGTTAACTCAATTTCATTACATAATAAACATGTCAAGTGAATAGCAACTATCAATCTTCAGACATGTTTCAGTTGAATATCATGTCAAATATCAAATATAGCCATATGATTATACAGCGAAATTCAGTTAATAGTCAGGTAACACTAAATTGAATACATGTGGTTCTTGATAACCTTGTTGAGTGTCAACTTACACAATGTTGACATGTCAAGTGAGTGTCAGCCAAACTGAGACAATGTTGATACTCAACTGTGGACTATCCAGGTAAAGTGTTCCTAATTTTATCCTGAGAACAGAAGAATCCAAAGTTCTAACAGAGTCTGAAGGACAGTTCTAACTTAATGGTTCACATTACTGTGGCTATACAGAAAGGATTAATTTAAATAAATACGACAGTTTTCTCCACATAACCCCCCCCCCCATGCCAGTTTAGAAAACAAAGATTCTTCTTCCCAAAAGCAAAGCGTGTCCCAAGCCGTGAAGCAACAGAAACCACCCGGCCATTTTGCTCTCGCTACCATTCTACCACTTCCTTCTGAAGTAAGAAAGCCACGAATCCCTTACCCAAGCAGGATTTTGGCGTGGATCTCATGCACGGTCCGCGTCTCCCTCTTCTTCTGGATCTCGGCGTCGTACCAGTACCCCCGCTCCTTGGGCTCGTCGGGGTTGTAGTTCACCATGACGACCATGCCGGGCTCCAGCTGATGCCACTGGTAGACTGTGCGGGCACGCGGGCGGATGTCATTGGCCAACAGCTGAACCACGCCGTTCTCTGCGTAGCTGAGATGGAAGAGGACAGTCAGTGTTCAGCTCACATAGTCACACATTCGATTATAGACACTTAACTAAAACCAAGGAGTTCATTACATTTTTTTGAGGGGGTACCTAACTGGAAATGTAACAATTGAAATTCAGTTAAATGTTCGTTAATGTATATCAAACAATCAATCACTATCCAAAAATGTATGTTTCTAACTTCGACCAAACTAAAGAATACAGATGGCTTCTTACTCTTCGTATTTGACATGGTAGCGTATCTCGTCGTCTGTTGGTTGGCTCTGGTCTTCCTTCTCTGTGGTTGTCCCCGGTCCCTTGGTAACGTTCAGTATCTGGGCCTCGAACCATGCCCCCATGTTCAGGTCCCTGGCGTCCACAAACTCATTGATCTAAACACAAAATGTCTGATTAATAAGTAGAACGACACACAACCCTCCGTTGTTGGTGTGTTTAGAACCAATGAGGCGGAAAACAAGCAGATTTGTAGACAATACATTCAGTTTAGTCAGAAAACAAGCAGATTTGTAGACAATACATTTAGTTTAGTCAGAAAACAAGCAGATTTCTTGACATTACACGTTTCAAGAAAGTAACTATGGAGGTCCCTGCAGCCTAATGCCCGCCAAATACAGAGTACACGTTATTCATCATCATCATCATCATTAGTAAGTCAAATCAGTGCCATAAGTTATTGACTTGAGTCCATACATCGCAACAAACACCTCCGCAATTTCTCTGTAGGCGCGGCCGAGTTGAGTCGACAGTTTTTTTTCAGCCAATCAGGATCACCCTTTGGCAAATTTCGCCGAAAGGTGACCCTGATTGTAATCCTGATTGTAATCCTGACAAGTTTGCATCTCTGCATTATATGATTGGGCTAAACCATGACGACTTTTCTATTCAACCGTGACCCAGAACACTCAATAGACCAGACGACGTTACCTTGTACAAGCCGAACCCGGGGTCGATGAGTTCTTGCGTGTCGGCGCTAGCGGAGGTCCCTGCAGCCTGCGGAGCCTCCGCCTCCCCGTGGGTGGAGCTCTTGTCGGACTCGCTCTGGGCCGAGCCGCAGCCGGAGTCAGAGTCCGACAGCTCGGCGTCCTTGGCGTCTTTGGCCGTCTCGGCGGCGGGCGTGGCCTGCCTCACCAGAAGCTGCACGATGTCATTGAGACCCACGCTGTAGTCGAAGATGGTGTGGCCATCTTCCATCTGGACACACAAGGAGAATTATGTTGTGTACCTGCTCATGTGTTGTGTGCATGCCTGTTTGCTAGAGGTCACTGAGTTTCGGACTACCGTACATTTTGTATGACTATACATTGAATACATTTTAAGTTAAGGACAGTAACAAATGTCGTGCCCAGTTTGTGCAGTCACATATCAATTATAAGATTATTAGAACTTATTAGACATTAGAAAAGGACATTTTGGGAATGTGGCGAGTTGCATTTTGTAGGTCAAGAAGGGCAAGTACAGTTAAGCTACAAAAAGATGATTGGATTAGCTCCAAATTGTGAGTGAACCTTGACCTGGCTGGTAGTAACTGGATAAAGATGGATAAATGGCAAAACAGAAGATTCAATTGAATCGAGTCAGCTCTTAGGGGTGGGGGGGAGTTTGTCTCAGCACACATGCATGTAGGAACCAACAGACCGCTCCTTCATTAAGTACAATGCCAAAGACAGACAGTCTGTGCCAAAACTGAGAATATAAAGACTCATTTATATGCAATATGACACAAAATTGAGATCTACTGACAAACTTCCCCAAGGATGATCCAATAATTGCAGAATTTAGAGACTGTATTGCATCAGTGCAGGGCTTAACTTCAACATCTTAAATATTACAAATTCAGTTGGCCATTTATTAGTTATGAGACATGCCTTGTATAAATAACACTGAGCATTTAAAAAGGTCCCTGCCACCAAAATCCACATAAACACAACTGTTCTACTACATTTGTACATTCTGATGTGAAGTTCCATCAGAAAACATTAGAAACATGACGATTGTGTTTTCATAACCGATAAGGTTCTTCAAGCCGTGGCCGAGACTTTTGGCGAAATTAGTTATTAAATTAGTACTTATCTAGTGTTAGCATCGCGGTTAGCAGTAGCATTGTGACTAATGAATTGATGCTACCTCAATTAATTACATTTACATGGCAAATAACATGTTATGTTTGTTCTTATAATATATATAACAAACCAGACGAGTTTAACTGGCATTTTTTTTCCCAGTCAGCTACACTGCCAAACTGACACGGCCACTCAGCGTTTCATTTTGCCTGCCTAACATCTTCAGATGAGAGAAAGTCAATATTATTCAATCTAGAGGGTTTATATTGTGCACTGACGCATGGAATAGTATTTTTGTGAATAAAGCATGCAAAATAACCACTGGTAAGGACCTTTATGGCCCACTGCCAGAGCTTTTGAACGGACTGAACCGATGTACTCCAAGATGGGATAATGTGTTTACTGATAACAGAGGCACCCATAGTTTAACAGATCATTTACACACGTCACAAAATACAAACAAGTGAAATGTGTCATTCCCAAGACAGAATGTTAAGGTGAAGCCATGTATTCAAATTTTTTTATTCCGTTTCCAGGATTTGGGCGACAAGTTTGTTTTCCTAAATTGTTTACACACTAAAACTGTGCACACAATGGTGAAAACTCGAAAGTTCATGTGTCAACAACAAAGACTGCAAAACCAAGCACAATTCCTTTGTTTTCACTCAAATAGCCATTCTAAAAATCACATTTTTGCTTCATAATCAAGCCTTCTTTGTTCACATGGAAAACGCCGGCCTTCGAATGCCAAACTCTAATTACCAATTGGCCTCACTCACAGCACACCTGCTCAAACTCAATTGGCTAAACTTTTCAATGATCTGTCAGAGCATAAAAGAGCTCAGATCATTACACCCATTGTCCAGACTCACACAATCTAAGCATTTTCTTAAGAGTTTTGAGAAGACACAAATTTTTTTAATCTATTTTGGCGAAACTCATAATTGCACGGCTACCAAGGAAAAACCTCTTCTAACAATGTTCAGCCCAAGTGGACCTCATTGGCAGGACAATACAGTAAACGTGCATTGTATCATACACAATAACACTCAAAGTGATAACAGTTCATAAACTTTGCTGTACTGCACTGAATTAGAATGACTATTTACTGTATTGTATCATAGCAGCAGTCTTCATATTTACTGTAAAATTGCAACCTATTTTGGGACACCGGAAAAGAAAACTGAAACTGCCTCCCCCTCACTGTTTTGTATAGTTTGTACTTCCCCAAAGTCTGAAACACTAGAGCAGGGGTCCTCAATTACAAATCTCAAAGGTCAGAAAAGAGCATTTTCAATAAGACAAAGGTCCAGAGAGGGCTCCCAGAGTTGACAGTGGGGGGGGGGGGGGGGGGAACAGACAGATCCGTTGCAAATTTGCTCAGAGTCCGGAGACAGTTGTGGTTCGGTCCGGATCGGAGTTTGAGGACCCCTGCACTAGAGCTTCATTCAGTTGCACCATCATCATGTGAGTGTACTGTAATTGGTCACTGCCATGGCCACGTGAGTGTGCGGTAATTGGTCACCTGCTTAGGTAAATAGACTCCACTTATTAAATCGGCTTGAAGGAACAGAAGGAAAATCGATAGACTGAAATGATGTGAGATTGCAATGGACTTCATCATTTCCTGATGATGTTCCATAAAACATCAAGCACACCTTGATTACCCGTATAATAACATAATTTGAAGTAAATAAAGGATTTCTGTTGTCCATCACTTGTCCAAAAACTGCTTCTATGATCCTCCATTCCAATTGCATACAAAACGTAGCGCGACAGCCATCAACAAATCATTTCTGTCTGGCCACAGAACTGCATCCATACTCCACCCCTCCCCCAGCTCTCAAGTCCACTCACACTTTCCTTCCTTCCCATCTCCACATACAGTTGTGCATTTTTTAAATACTCTGCAGGGGCCAAACTAGGGCTGGTAATTAGTCATCACGTTGACGAACAACGATTAGCCGATTTTAAATGAATATTCCATGTACACGTTTAGTTTTCACGTTCATTCATGATTGCCATTTTTATTACAAAAATATAATTTCTCTATATATGCTCAAGTCTATAACTGGCAGTACAACAGTGGCACGTGGGCAACATTTTGATAGATCAAATTATGCACTTTAATCGTGAGTTGCAACCCTGGAGTCAAAACAGATACACCTTTACAGCACTGTTTGGCCACGCAGTGTGATTTAATGGCTGCTACTTAAAAATCACCGGCATAAAATCCACAGCTAACAGCCATTATCTACAGTGCACCCCCAGCTCTTCCGCTGTCTATAAACCACATTAACCGCTAAGTTAGGTCAACGTACCTGTTTGCCGCGGTAGAACAGTCTCTGTCTGTCCGGCTCCACCTTGAAGAGCTCCAGGATTTTGAGACGCAGTTCGTCCACCTTGGTGAGCTTGGACAGGTTGTCCACCCGGTGGGTGTCCCTGCCGTCCATCGTCCGTACTTGGATCCACATTGCAGCTGCCCTGGGGGACAACGGACCGTTAGATGATGCTGTCGGCAGCTCCACCGTACGTGTGCCACACATACCGGGTCCAAAATATACTTTTACCAATGCGTCTACTCATTCAAACTGCCGGAGTGGAAAAATCTACCGGCCAAGCAATTGTTTTGATATGTAACCATGAAAAGGTTTACCTGCCAAACGGTCAAAACTATCCACCATTGACTGGTGGCAGGCGGTAATGTTTGATCCTGCATGGTATTATGAATGCCAACGTGCACGTCGTGGATATGGAAATGTGTCTTGTTGTTTGACGGCTTGGTAGCTCAACCTGCTTGGTGCATCAACAACATATCGGCAATATTGTTGTAGCGACCCAGATTTGATTCAGACCTATCCCTTCTTTCAACCCACTTTTCCAGTCCGCCCGTCCATAGCAAATGTATTGTAAATACAAAACGTTTGCATCTTCAAAAAGGACAAGGCAGGAGCAAGTCTGTCTATGTTCCTAATACTTCATCATTAAAATGGCCATAATTGCAATTGACACTCTCTGCCTCCAAGTATTTTGGAGCCAATGGCAGATAGACTCCATTGTTGTCCAAAATAGTAGTACCAAAACAAGCCTGACAGCTATGGTGCTGTTATAGCAACAGAATCCATCATCGCGACAATGAGGCTGACAAGCGTTTCCTAAATCACCCATGTTAAGCAACAGCAAGGCGGTTTTGAGTGTTAGGGCGCTACTGGGCATGTGCAAAAGGTTTGTTTACGGCATCTGCCTTGCTGGTAATAGACATAGGAAAAGGTTTGACGGTCGAACTAATCACAAGTATTGGTTATTAATATTTCACGTGGGATACAGATTCACTGTTCTGTGCACTCCACCCCAATAACTTACAAACAAGTCATAAAAGACTTTCACATTAGCTTTCAAGCAAACATCACCCCTTTGATTTTATAATAATCAATGATTGTCCATTCACACGATATTTGACTTGGCAATGTACAGTTTGCATAGACTAGTGGCAATGCACCTGGTATTCATAATTTGTGCCATTGGTGCTATAAAACATAAGCAATAAAATGATTGAACAATGGTGGGCAAATACTGCTGTGGCGGTTATAT
>OOFB01005830.1:9347-22510 GCA_900323305.1 Trachyrincus murrayi
GCTGCGTGGACCAACCGCGGAGATGTAGGGCAGAGAAGGGGCGTCGAGCCCCGCAGGCCGGACAACACACACACACACACACACACACACACACACACACACACACACACACACACACACACACACACACACACACACACACACACACACACACCCTCCATTCTGAGCAGTTTTTAGTGATTAAGCCAGGCTCTGCACTACAGATGGTTAGTTGTGGTAATAATACTGGTCATAATGTAACGTGATTCAAACAGTTTGTATTCAACAGTACAGTGTCCACTTTAACCTCATTTCAAACTCTGGACTCGTTTACACAAATATTAAAATAAAATAAAAAGTGCTTAGATGACCTGCAACGAGACAAAAGTTGCAAACGTTAAATGGCTTGGAGCCACATGTTCGTTTTTAAATGTATTTTCTCCATATCGGCATATAAGTTTGATAGACAACATTGAATTAAAATCTTGCAAAAGCCAATTAACTTTCCCCAAAGATGCTTAATAGACTCCGTGTCTCACCGCTGCAGAAGTCCGCTCGCCTGCCTCAAGCGGACTGCGCACATGCGCAGTGCAGATGTTGTTCACGCGGAGACCAACTTCCGCTGCTGAGGTCACGTGATTCACCGTGACTCTCGCGGAGGTCCGCCATCTTTGTATGGCATGCAGCCCAGGGGCTGCGGTCCAATACGCTTCAACTGTTGGTCCAGTGTACCCTATATACGCTAAAGGAGATAGGAAAGGAAGCACTAAAGCACCTTTCCTTAGCATTTAGAGAATCCGAGAGAAAGTGTCTCCTATTCTTCTTCTTCTTGTTACTTTCTGTATATTTGGTGTTGAATGGTGACTGCTGCCCTCCAGAGGAAATCCTAAGAGTCACAGCCTTGAAATAAAATAAAAACAAATCAGATATTGACCTCTCCTTGTTGCGGTCCAAGCACTACATTTCAGACGGTCACTACTTTAGTAGTACTCACCAGATGGGTGGTTTGGCATAGTCGTGGTCAGGGGCAGGTGTACAGGCAAGAGGCATCTCCTCCTCATCCTCCTCCTCTTCACATGGCTCTCACATCTCCAAGACGTGCACTGACCCGTTCAAAAGCCGAAAGATTCGTTGTTTGTTTCCAGGCCAACCTTGACGGGACAGACCCAGGTTTCAGACAGACCCTGCCCGTAGGAGACGCGTGGAGGTCGGCAGGTGGTCAACCAGAGTCCCTCATCTGTCCTAACAGCCGCTGCCCAGCAGGACCAGTCCGGACCGGACCGTGGACACTTAAGATGCGGCTGTTTTGTCAGTTTAGTTATAATTCAACTCCAACCATGACTTCAGATCAAAACAAGGACACATGCGTGTTATTTTTCCTGCAACACCTGAGGATCACCGATCCTGCAGCAGTAGAGGGACCACCTCTGGATGTGGGTAACGACGGTGGAGAGTTGCCCCCTGACTGCTTACCATCCATAATCAATCAATCAATCAACACAGAAAACAACTTCTAGCTCCCCACCCTGGGAGCCATTACAATTCACAAACACAAACAGGTTTTTATTTTATTTTAAAGAGCCAGTAGAGACGCACCAGTGGAGAAGTGATAAATGGAGATGTCCCGGTCTCCGACAGGCCTGCTGCTCTCCCCCGGATAAAGGCCGCGATCCTGCCCGTCTCGTACACGTTTTTGTGGTACTTGCTCAGCATGGAGCGGCACCTTGTACACACCGCCCTTTGAAAGCCGTCGCTCGGCGTCACCTGTACTCCCGTTATCGCCTCCAAAGCCCGGGCGTAGTCCGGCTTCTCGCGAGAAGAGGCGCCGCCCGGCCTGCCTTGCAGCAGGTTGTGCTTGTTCTTCTTGTCGGAGTTGAAGGGCTCGCGGCAGGCACGGCACCGGTCCGACGCACTCTGGGGGGTCTTTTCGTTCACCGTCATCGTCATCATCATCATGTTGCTTTACTGGGGAGAAGGCGAAAGTTTACAGTCTTCTTCTTCTTCTTCTTCTGTATTGTTTGGGGTTTAAGAATGATGACTGCTGCCCTCCAGAGGAAATATTAAGTCACAGCCTATTTTACACTTCAGGAGCTTTTCGATTAAGTATGCAACAACAACAAAAAAATCTAATATCTGTAGCAATAATAGCTTACTTTAAAAATGTTTCTGTGGATGGATTTTGATGACTAACAGTTGAATATTGTCAGCTATGGCCAGGAATAAGTGTCAAATAAGTCTAAACCTAGTATACGTTTTGATTTATAAAATGTACTACATTATAAGAAAACCATACATACAATAAAGTAAACAAATATGATTAGATATCATTTCAAGAAATCGATAATTATGGCCAATTCATGATATAAGGACCCCCAATTTAGGCGACTATTGGCAGTGTATGTAGGTCCCTCGCGCTCTGCCGTACGCGCGCTTATCATCCGGGGCCGGAAGTGAGGCGGTCCTTTTCCCCGCAGACTCCAACATGGTGAGCCGTCCTCTCTCACCATTCCCCTCCGAAACAATCTTCAAACATCACTTTCTGTTGTCCAAGTATCCCGCATTTTAACATTATAGTCTATAAATGCACCGTGTATGAGATGGTCGGTCGCTGAATTGCCCGTGAGCCCAACTTTGTTAGTTGTTAAAATGATAACCGGAATTTGTTACCCTCACTGTGGCTACACTGGTAGCATTGCTAGTCGTTAGCTTTCAGCATTTGTTGTAATATGTACTGCCGTCGTTTCGTGCTGTTAACAATTCGTCCGAGGTATTGTTTTTCCCTAATAGGGTGTACGTGTATATTGTATTGAGAAGCAAACCAATATTAACGTCATAAAATAAAACACAAACTAGCTAGGCCAAAACCGGCTGGGCTACCACTCGTATGCATGTTTGGACGTTAGCATTGGTGGCTAACCCTCAATACCGCTTGTCGTACGTGTGAAATACGTCATACGTGTGCACGTTATGCCACATTATTCACACTTTAGCCGCATAAGGCCACTGTTCATGCGTACATATATACTGACCTGGTCCCCTCACCTAGGCACGAGGACCGAAGAAGCACCTGAAGCGCGTCGCGGCGCCAAAGCACTGGATGCTCGACAAACTCACCGGAGTGTTCGTAAGTGTTTATTTACTGTGTGTGTGAATGCAGACCTCCTGCATGGTTTTCTTAGTACATTAAAAAGTACCATGTGTGTAAGATGGCATGCAGTTTGCATGATTAATTCAGTGACTATTTAAGTGTTCACGTGCACCTGGTAACTGTGTAGTATCATAATAAACAGTGGTAGTCTGTAATAAACATGAGACATGCTAAATTAGTTTCTGCATCTAAATGTTTTGGGTTAACGTGTTTTGTGGCCAAGTGTCTTTTTTTTCTTCTCTCTAGGTTGACGTCAACTTCCGTTCTAAATGGAGAAATGCTTATACTTGTTAACTTTGTAGACCAAAACATGGAGTATTTGTATGGGTAGGTCAGCTATTCAAACAAGGCGTAGACATTTCCCTGGGGGATGAATAAAGTAGCAGAACTTTTTCACTTAGGAGTTTAGCGAATGTTCGACTCGTTTCACCAGGTCTCTTATTAGGACGATGTGTTTCCTCCATGGTACTCTGTTGAGCATCTACCCTCTCTTCCCCCCTCCCCAGGCTCCTCGGCCTTCCACCGGTCCCCACAAGCTGAGGGAGTGCCTGCCCCTCATCATCTTCCTGAGGAACCGGCTGAAGTACGCCCTGACCGGAGACGAGGTCAAGAAGATCTGCATGCAGAGGTTCATCAAGATCGACGGCAAGGTCCGCACCGACATCACCTACCCCACCGGATTCATGGGTGAGTCCCCGGCGCACGCGGCTTTCTCGCTGGAGGCGAGTTAATGGTGGCGCGTTCACGTACGGCTATGTAATTCTGAACGTCAGGCCGTGGGTGAGTCTCCCTATGTATATAGCTCCATGGGTTTTTCATTGGAGGGGAGTTAGTGATGGTGTGTTGATATATGGATGTGGAGTTGTGAATCTCTGCTTATAGAGTGGATGATTTCTCTCTGGAGTTTCTCAACAAAGTTGGTTCTGTGATTGCAACATCCAGGATTTATGGGAGAGTCCCGACCCACGGGTGTGGGGGGGGGGTCTTTAATTATCTTCTTTGAGGTTGCCAACATTCATATGGCAGTCTGTTGGGTAGAACATGTATTATAGAGGGTCTGTTTCTTGTTGACATTTAAACCGCCAAACCGAATGTCTATTATTGTCTCGCAAACTTCACATGGATGCTAACCGTAGGTCCTGTAGACTGTTTACATGGTTAGACATTAAAACAAGTCTTGTTTTGCTATGGTTGACGGCTTGTATGAGACGTATAGCCTCTACTTGTCACACCCCTAGTGTCGTCCATTCAGCTCATGGGTATGTGGACGATCTGTTCAGAACCTGTAGTCTGGTAGCACATCGTTTTTAAATGCAACCTTGCTGATTAGACTGGCACTACGGTGTGACCGTGTAACATGGTATATTACGTTGTGCATATGAGGCTATGGTTCTACCAAATCTTTCATGGAGTCAAACACGACAGGACAAGAGCAATGATGACTATTGCATTGTTTGATCAGCACTGAACTGAAACCATAACAATGTCCTCTAAGAAGTTCTGAGCTCTTGGGTAGAACTACACTTCCCAGCATGCTCTACAATTTGCCAACCATGGTTGCGTGGTAACCCAGGGGATGGATGTAATCTGTTAGGAGAATTCTAGGAGAGATTTCTGTCTATTTAACTTTTATCAACTTGGTGTGACTACCAATGATAATGGACACCCGTTTCTACTTAAGATGTCTAGTCTGTCCTGCATTTAATCTCTTCCTTTGGGTTAACATGCATTTATATCAGTCTTTTTATGAGCATTCACCGATTGATCTCATCAATGTTGATGGTAGGTGTTATGCATTGCATGTGCACCCCAGGAAGACTAGCGGACTAGTGTCTCCAGCTAATGGGATCCCATAATCCTCGTCTGGCGTGAGTGACATGAAACGGGGTTAAATGGTAACCACTAATCTGATCCGTGTCTCCCAGCAACGTTTGTTTTGATGATCTCTCGTCAGTTGGAGGTTTGGGTCGATTTCAGTCCACTGTGGGATTATACACAAATGTTGTTTTAAAGTGGAGTAAAACACAGTGTAATGCTAGTTATCTGGCTGTTGACACAACAGATGGGCCGACTGCCCCAGTTTAGTGGATTACACATTCTGTTTGTGACATTATTCGACTGTTGCTGCTACTACCGCGCCGAGGAGAAAAATACAACGTGCTCAGTTGCTAAAACCACCCTGCTGTGAAATAACCTAGTGTTTTATAATGCCCGGGTTTCTTGCATTACCCCAGGGAACGGTTGTCTGCAATTGATATTTAGTGGGATTATTCTGGGACTTGGCTTGATTTCAACCCCTCGCTCAGTGTAGTCTTTCCCCATCATATAGCCCGTTGATGCTCACCGTACGTCTATATTTGAGATGTACAATGTTTATTTGTGCATATGCTTTTGAAACGAACGAGTCCCTGCAAACATGTCAATTAACTCAAAGCAGGGTTTTGCAGCGTGCA
Source organism: Trachyrincus murrayi (assembly GCA_900323305.1). Taxonomy (NCBI): domain Eukaryota; kingdom Metazoa; phylum Chordata; class Actinopteri; order Gadiformes; family Macrouridae; genus Trachyrincus; species Trachyrincus murrayi. The sequence continues at coordinate 14,928 of OOFB01005830.1, forward strand.
CAAAAATGCATTGTATGTTTTCGAAGAATATTAAACATCAGTTTTACACCATCGGTTCAGATTCTAACCGCCAGTGTCTTCATGTACAGGCCTGTCGTCTGTCATACCTGTGGGTTGTGTTGACTCTGAATGTGATGACCGGGGTCTGGATGCTGACATGTGTGTCCGTTTCTCTCATCCAGATGTGATTAGCATCGAGAAGACAGGGGAACACTTCCGTCTGATCTACGACGTCAAGGGACGCTTCACCATCCACCGCATCACCGCAGAGGAGGCCAAGGTAAATGTTAAATCTCATTTAAAAGTCTCACGTCCTGTTTCCGGTGGTAAGATACTGTGGTGGCCTTGCCCCGTTCTTTAGTCTTCAGAATCACGTTTTGTTCCCCGGAGGATGGTTCCAGAATGCACCGGAGTTCTAGAACTCCGTGATGTGCTCTAGAACCCTCCTTTTGTGGAATAAACGTGAGTTCTAGAATGCAGATTCTCTGTGCGAGTCGACATGGAACCCGAAGACCCGGCTAGAGGATTTGCATTGAAGATTAATTAGGTCATTAAAAATAGAAACGTACAACGAAGGTGAAATAATAAGTGTAGCAGTGCAGACATTATTATTTATGTATGAAACGTCACCCTCCTCCTCTTCTTCCTCCTCCTCTGCAGTACAAGCTTTGCAAGGTGAAGAAGATAATCATCGGAACCAAGGGAATCCCCCACCTGGTCACCCATGATGCTCGCACCATCCGCTACCCCGACCCCCTCATCAAGGTGAACGACACGATCCGCATCGACCTGGAGACCGGCAAGATCACGGAGTTCATCAAGTTCGACACCGGTATGTACGCTTGTAGAGTTTCTCCCGGGACTGTCGCCTGCACGTTGAGCTTCTCACATGGGCTGGGGTTGAGTGCATGACTCCTTTTGTCACATCAAGTGTCTTACGCGTTTTGTGAGGCTTTTACTGTCGTTTAGCAGATGCTTCATCCAAAGCGAGTGCTGGTGTGTTCAGATGCGTGTTGTGAAGGAGCAGGTAGGGTGAGACTGCAGACACTGAAGGAGAAGTCTGTCTTAGGGGCAGATTTGAGCAGTTTACTGATGAGAGCAACGTGAAGCAAGTTGCCGTGTCTGTATATTTACAGACGCAACTAAAGGTTCTCTCTAAGCTTAGACTAAAGGTTCTCTCTAAGCTTAGACTAAACGTTCTCTCTAAGCTTAGACTAAACGTTCTCTAAGCTTACAGACTAAGTGTTCTCTAAGCTTACAGACTAAAAGTTCTCGTTAAACACGGGACAAAATGTCACCACTGTTTTAACAATTTGGTCACATAGCAGACGCTTTCATCCAAAGCAACTTGCGGTGACTCAGCTGCATGTAATTAACCAACACCGAAGCTACCCAGAAAACTGCCGCGCGTGTGATAAATGATCTCTAGATGTTTGCGAATGGAAGTAAATAATGTCTTTAGAAACTGACAGAATGTTCTAAGCGTGTGACTCGAGGCGGTCATGGTGCCAGTGGTTCTGACTCTTCTTCGTCTTCCTCTTCCAGGCAACATGTGCATGGTGACTGGCGGCGCTAATTTGGGTCGTATTGGCGTTATCACCAACCGGGAGCGCCACCCTGGCTCCTTCGACGTTGTGCACGTCAAGGACACCACCGGCAACACCTTCGCCACCAGGCTCTCCAATATCTTCGTTATTGGCAAGGTGAGAAGAACGGCCGTTGAAATGTTTTTTTTCCCAGAGTTCAACTGTTGTGGTTAAACCAAATTTGTGAATGAACCTCCGGAAACTGTTCAATCGCGCTGCGTTTAGCTTGAAGCAGCTCGTATTTTATGTTACATTTTGTTTGGTCATTACAAGACATTGCAAAATGGCTACCTTTGTGACATCACAAGTGGGCTGTACAAACTGGTAGGCTGAGAGTTGATCTATCCATACATCTGGGTGCACACTGTCACTTGTGACATCACAAATGGTTAGATTATTACATGCTTGTAATCAAGACTCAACCTCACACCCAGGGGTAAAATAGGGGCCCTTTAAGCAATCTTTTAAAACCTTACAGGCGGTTCTTTTATTTTTTAAAGGCAGTCAAGTTTTCATCTCTATTTAAACGTCCTTTCCGATTTCTTTTTATTTTATTTTTATTTGGAGCAATGATGACCAGTTGGTTTTGATCTGCGATGAAACTATTCACCAATTCCTCTAAGAAGTTCTGAGCTCCGTGTACAAATCTGCTTTTAAAGTTCAAATACATTTTAGAAAGAAAAGAGAAAGATGAACTGACATTTCAGGCGGTTGAGGAGCACAGTGCCCTCCATCATTCTGTCTTCTGGGCTTTTTAAATTCAATAAAAAGGCTTCTCCTGTATTAGTTGGCTGCATATTGCGAGTCGATATTCTTATGCCTTAGTAGTTATGATAAAGACCCTTATTGGGAACTACTATACTAGATGCACCGTTAAAAACTAAAGATGTATTGCCAATGTTTTTCAATTGCTATGTGTTCAAATGTTTCAAATACTTTCATGCTTTTAGTTTATTAGTGATTGATGTAAAATGGGTAGGTCATCGGCCCGTAGATTGCGTCAAACACCTGTTGTGCCACACCTGTTAATCTTCACCCCTCCCCATCCTCCCTCTTCCCGTTACCAGGGCAACAAGCCGTGGGTGTCCCTGCCCAGAGGAAAGGGTATCCGCCTGACCATCGCAGAGGAGAGGGACAAGAGGATCGCTGCCAAGCAGACCAGTGGATAGACTAGTCCCGACGAGCCCTGGTTTTGAAATAAACTGTTATTTACTAAAAACACATTGACTGGTCTGTCTGCTTTGTGTGTGTGTGCGTCTGTAGTCGTGGTGTGTTTGGTGTAACTGGACTGAATTTTGTGATTGTGTGAAATAAAAAGTCTGGAATACATTAAAGTATGGTCGTCACTAGGGAGGGAAGACTGTCTTTTTTCAATAATAGGAATGTAAATTTTCTTTAGGAAGAGTGAATAACGTTAATGATTAATTATAATTAATTAATCACTTTTGTTGGCCCACGATGTGGTCTGTACCTACTGGGTGATTTTCAGTTGACTACAAAGTACAAACTGAAAAGTCGGATGCTTTGTAGTCTGTTTGATTTGCACAACAGTGTTAGTCCCTTGATGAAGGTTAAATGAGTTAAGTTGACCTGCGATCGCTACAATAACTTTGTATGGACACAAGTGTAAGTGGCTGTGTTCTGTTAAACATTAACCACCCCGTAAGCGTATTTTTTTTTTGTCCACAAATGAACGGGTATGGTGAAAAGTCAACGGCTTTTATAGCTCGGGTGAGGGATTATTTAAGTCTCTTGCTTCACCCCCTGTAAAATCAATTTTGCATTCTTCCATCTATTGAATCCAGTAGAATCTTTTTACATTAATTACATAAATGAAGCCCATTAAAATCTTGATTAGGTTGCTGTTTCATTGCGAGATGTTTTCCATTTAATGTCTCATCAAACGTTCCTAAGTAGTTAAGTTCAGATAAGATATTAAATCAACCATCTCGCCCAAGTCGATGACCGGCGCCAGACCATGACACTTGCTGGACAGTTGACTTTACAAAGTATGAGCCGGCATCTCAAACGATGAGGCATTTGAGTTATCTCAAGAATGCTCCTTGTGTAAACTTCAGTTAGTTATTTTCCTCTTTCCTGCTATTCTTAGTTTTCACTGTCTCTGAAGTAGTCTGCCTAATCCCTCGCTAAATCCCTACTTTCACTTATTGCCTGCTCTATCCATCTGTCTTTATTTCTGTCTAACCAGTCTCCATTGCTCCGTTTTTACAACTTCTGTCATTCCTTTCGTGACAGTCGGCGTGCGTGAAATATTTGGAATACGAAATATGGACAAATATTCCATAATCCAATATTCTTTGTTAACTCTGTTGTGTTAAACATAGTCCTTGAACATGCTTTTTACGTTAATCCTGGCTTGGCCGGGTAAACTACGAGAACATCCTGTAATCATTATCTGGTTTGTAGTGGAGCTCAACCATTAAAACCCTGTAATATCACTTAAGAAATATATTTTGTGTCTACCGTTACATTTCTGATGTGTAACCGGGTGTTTTGTGTACTTCCTGAACGTGGTCTTCTCTACTGTAGATACTGGGGAGAGGGAGCTGGAGACAGAAGTGGTCGTATTAATAGTATTCCTTTGTTTAATTGTTAACCTACTTTGGCAATGGAAATGTTTCTTTTCCATGCCAATAAAGCTCTTTTGAATTGAATAGGAGAGGGATGGAGGTAGAGAGAGAGAGGTGGGCGAGGGAGGTATAGAGAGGGAGGTAGAGGGGTGGGTGAGGGAGGTAGAGAGAGGGAGGTAGAGAGAGGTGGGTGAGGGATGTAGAGCGCCAGCCAGCGAGGTGGAGGGAGAGGAGTTCGGTGTGGAGATGAAGGTTCTGCTCCTGTATATCCGTTCCATCATCCCTCTTTCTCGTCCATTTAAAGGGGAACGTCGCTCTTATCATTCTAATGTGGGTAGTATATCCCTAATGTGGACAGATAGAGGTAAGTTCCCCTTTAAATGGACGAGAGAGAGCGGGATGATGGAAACCATTTAAGTTGCAGCGCCTCTGCTTCCCTGCCTTGTCACTGATCTCGCCGTCTTTCCACTCTCACCTGTTCATTCTCGTTATTCCTCTCCTCCTCCTTCCCACCTCTGACCTCTCCCTTCGTCTCACCCTCTCCGCCTCCCTCTCTACCTCACACCTCCTCCCCCATTTCTCTCTTTTCATGCCTCTCTTCCCTCTCCGTCCCTCTCTTCTCCGTCTCTTTAGCATCCCAGAGGGGGTGAAGCCAGGAGTTGTGTAACACATTAAAACTATGATATAACGCAACGGCGTGTTATACACTCTTGTGTAATGTCCACCAGCTGACCAAGGACAAGTGATGGAGGAAGTATCTGTCATTCACCTCACTCACTGCTCTAGTTTGTCCTTTTATCCCTTTTAGCTCCCCCTCCCTCTCTCTCTTTCTCGCTCTCTCATCCGCTTTATCTCTCTGTCTCTCGCTCTCCTCCCCTCCCCACTCTTCCCTCCCTTTTTCTCTGTGGTCTGACTTCAGTTCCACTCCATATGGCGACTGCTGGGATCCAGCCTGCTCACACACACACACACACACAGATCCTCCCCCCCCACCCCGACTGCAGTGACTAAGCCTTCATATATTTGTTTTTGTGTGGGGGTGTGTGTGTGTGTGTGCACGCGCTCCTTGCACTCCCTGCAGTGTACTGGCTCATGTCTCACCTCTCCAAACATACCTAAACAACACACACCACAGGAGTGTGTGTGTGTGTTGACCACATCGGAGTACAGTACATCACATGGGGTGCTGTCCTGACATGACACGGGGAGGATATGGTCTCAGTACGACAGCACGCGGGGTGCCTTTGTTGTAGTTATTTATTTTGGACGTGCTGAAGGTTTCTTCGTCTTTTTGTGGGGGCTAGGGTCACATGACCAACTGACTTGGCAACTCTGTGGTTTAAGGTTCCTGAGAGATGATGAAAGAACGCCACATCTTCACACCATACCGTTGGCAGCCATTTTGTTTGTTTTCATAACAAAAACCCAATGTGGCCACCGTCCCTGTTATTAAACCTACTCGGGCGAGTGCTCGTAAACACACACACACACACACACACACAATGGCTCTATCTCTTTTACACACACTAGCACACACATGCATGCACGCGAAACACACGCACACAAAAACATGCACACGCACTCGAGCGAATATAAACAATTGTTCCTTGTCTTTGAATGATGAAATGTGACACTTGCCAGACGTAGACTTTGCACCAGTCCTGCATCCTCCTGTGAGCGGACACACACACACAGAGACACACACAGACACACACACACACACACAGACACACGCGTACACGTAGTACACCAATACGCATGCACAAATCACATGCACACCGATGCTTTGACAATGTGTGTGTGTATTTCCATGCATGTCCGTGCATAGAAGTCCACGCACGCACACACACACACACACACACATTTTTGCATGCATGTCCGTGCACACGTATGCGTGTAATAGGGATGGGATGATTTAAACATAGAATCACTTTGAATTGCCTGCAATTAATTATTCTATTCAAACCAAGTAAGTGTTGCTGTGTGTGGAGATGGTGCACCACAAAAGGAATCCACAGTTAAACCCAGAACACTTATGTCACACCGCTTTTACTTTGAAATAGGAATGGAGGGAATTAAACTTCCTGTGTGAGACAGAACAGAGAGAGAGATGGAGAGACACACAGAGAGAGAGAGAGAGAGAGAGGGGTGGAAGTAGAGAGAGATGGAGAAATATGGAACAACATGAAGAGAGGCAGATGGAGGGAAAGTAAGGGACGTAGGAATAGAAGTTTATTTCTTCACAGTTTTAGACTTATCTCCATGTTATCAGATGGTTTTGTGTTACTTGCTTTAATATCCATACAATTATTTTACTTTGCCCGTGGTTGTTTTGATACATTTATACCAATAAAGTTCAGCTGGATTGAATCGAATAGAAGAGCGAGAGTTAGGAAAGAGGGAGGGATGGAGAGGGACGGATGTAAGAGAGAGAGAGAGAAAGGGGGAGGAGAGGTAACTTCAGGCTGTGAGTAGAGTGCTGTAGGCCTACGAAACAATGAAGTCAGTCTTTACATGAGGGAGGCCGAGGTGGGAGGAGAAGGAGGAGACAGCTGTTTCTAATCAATTGCTTCCATGTGATTGACTGGCTGGAGTTCTTACCGGCTGATTGGTTAAATGCCCTGAGTGACTGGCAGGCTGTGCCGAGAGAGAGCGACGCTGATTGGCCGGCCGGGGTGGGGACTGGCCTTCTGCTTTCTAATATGTTTGTTGGCTCAGTTGTAACTGACTTGGAACCGGGTGCCTGATGACCGATGACTGGCTGTTTTCTGACTTCATGACTGACTTGAGGGACTGGTTTTGTGACTGAATGGCTGGCTAACTGATTGTGTGATTGGCTGAATAACAAACTGACTGACAAGCTGAGCAACTGACTGACTGACTGACTGTTGAAGACATGTACAGTTGCTGATATGATTTCTGGGCTGCTATGGCAACCACATGTGATGATGTCATGGAGCTGCTCCGCTCCCTCTCTCTCTCTCTCTCTCTCTCTCTCTCTCTCTCTCTCATTCTTTCACTCCCTCTGGATCCATCTTATACTTCTCTCTCACACACACACACACACACACACACACACACACACACACTTAACTTTCCCATGTTGATGTTTTCTATTGTGTCAATAAAAAGCAGTTTATGTTTTACTCCCTCTCTCTCTCCCCCCTCTACCCCCCCCCCACCCCCCCTCTCTCTCCCCCCCCCTTCCCTCTCTCCCTCTCTCTCTCTCTCCGCCCCCCCCCCTCTCTCTCTATCCCCCCTCTCTCTCTCTATTCCCCTTCTCTCTCTCTCTCTCTCTCTCTCTCTCTCGCTCACCCTCTCTCTCACTCCATCCCCCTCTCTCCACGAGTCAGAGAGACAGGCAGCATGAACAAAAACAGTTAGGTGAGCCAAGTTCACATTTGGG
>OOFB01005831.1:0-18249 GCA_900323305.1 Trachyrincus murrayi
GTGAGATGTGTGTAAGTGTGTGTGTGTGTGTGTGTGTGTGTGTGTGTGTTAACTACATGGTTTTAGTATGATAAGGTTCACTGAGACAGCTACTTGTTATAGCCAGAGCCCTAGAGAGAGAGAGAGAGAGAGAGAGAGAGAGTTGTGTCATCTCCGTTCACTCCATCAGGCATTGCTCCAGCTCACTTGCATCAACTAAACCAAACCTACGCCCTTGCTTCTCGCCCGGGCATCTCCGGTCCAACGCTCAACCAGTTTGACCTCAGGCTGATGAAAAAAGGCAGACCAACCAGCTCTTACATGATCTTAACCTAACTGTCTTAAAAATATTATTCACAAATATTATACACAAAGTACCTTATTAACAAGAAATAAATAAAAAATACCTGTGTGATATGCCGGAGGAGGTTGTTTCTGGGCCCTGACCACCAATGAAAAAATTAAAACAAACATTTGTTTCATATTACATACATGAACCACGTGACTGTCGAGCGTTTTGACCCTCCAATGACGCAACTCTCTCACAGGGCTCTGGTCATAGCTACTTGTCTAATAACTACCTGTGAGTGTGATGCTTATACATCTACGGTATAATGCTACGTGCAAAAACTCAGCACCGCCATCTAGTGGATATATAGCGTATCAACACCATCGGTCATTCAATCGGAAGTCCATTCCACGACCGACTTGGCGGACCAGTATTTGGTTGCTTCCTGGTGACACTCAAAGTGGGCGTTTTTTAACGGCTTGCTTTCATATTACCAGGCAGCATTCACTCCTCCAACTAATTCATGTTAAGTGCAAGTCATTCTGACTGATTACCTTTCTTTAGCAATTGTGCGGTTAGGGAGGGCGTGTTTGTTTGTGTGCGGGGCATTTAGACCACCGTGTTGTGTCAATAGTGAGCTGAAGGCGCCAGCTTGTGATATTGGGCGCATTTTAACAACTCGCTAGCTAGCTACTTGTTAATAACCCACATGGAGTCTCTAAACACAAATGTTAGCAATAACGCAAAGGCGATATTGAATAACGCCAAGACACTCAAGCTCCACACGGGAAACTTAGTTAATCGATGTCGTCTTAAGAAGAATTGTCCATCTTCTCCAAGTGAAGAGGTAAGACATATCGATGACATGAAAGAGAAACTACCCTTTGGACAGGTTGACCAGTGTGTATACGTAGTCTAGCTAGCCACTATACTGTCGAGTATCATGTGTCGCGGACAAATGAAGATTTTCCATAATGTGATGATCTTATATTTCAGCTTCAGGACTGCATTCGAGCAACACTGATTGATTGGTTTTCCACAACACAACTACCTTCAGAAGGGGTGAGACTATTTTACCAATATATATATTACATGTGCTGCCATGCTGGAAATCCTCTATAGCAAAGAAATGACGCTGTAGAGCGCTATACCGGCTTGGCCAAACAAAGTCATCGTGGCGGTGGACATCAAAGCATGCCCCAGGGCTCACTGCATCGGGACTGTCACAGTGGATGTTCATGCAGAGTTGACCCCACTGCATCGGGACTGTCACAGTGGATGTTCATGCAGAGTTGACCCCACTGCATCGGGACTGTCACAGTCAATGTTCATGCAGAGTTGACCTCACTGCATCGGGACTGTCACAGTCAATGTTCATGCAGAGTTGACTACCAAAGGCCGTGCATGGGGTGCGTGTGAGGGGGGTGGGGAAGGCAGACGAACTCCACCAGGCACAACATAATCTGAAGTCCATGATGATGGTGTTGTAGTAGATAAGACGCTTTTCTTTTTGCCAGCAAGTAATTTTGCTCAATGAAGTTCACCATGGCTGTGTTTAATGTACTTGTGTGTCAGAGCTCAAGCCATGCATGTCTCTGGCGGTTGCTGTCCTGCTAGAGTAAGCTAGGCCAAATAGGTGCAAGCTTTTTATCACCATGGAGTCTGTTTCTTTTATCACCATGGAGTCTGTTTTTTCACAGTAGAAGAAGGGGAGGGGAGGAAACCTCACACACAAGGATCACTAATGCAATTAGTAATCCCACCCCAAGGCTATTATACTGAAATGGTGACCTTGAATAATGAATTGTAGTATCCTATACATTTTCGAGAGACAACAATAGTCAACATCTGACCTACTTTAGTCATGATGGCGCTGGGTGTTTCTATAACTGTCATTGCTAGAAACACAAAATGTCTTTCTAACAAATTAGAAAATTGCAGCTGTAGACAATAGGGAAGTAGAGGAGCTCGGGTGCGTGGCCTTGAGTGTTGGTTGTGGTGAGTTGAGGACATAGGAATACTGCTGGTAGCTGATGGTGACAATAAGACACAATTGCATCAACCCATTATGTCAGTGTGGTTGTTTCGTTTATATCGTCATGATTGAAAGTGAATGGGATAATTGGACTGTAGGGTTCCATCGTGGTCTTATATTGGGTACATCACACAGTGTGTTTCAGACACAGTGGACTGCTCTGTCCCTGAGGCGACGGAAGCCATCAAACCTGAGGAAAGAGAGGAGCTGAAGGTTTCTGGTCAGTATTCGTTTTTCATTTTGTCCAGGAGTTTAAATGGCTTAAATCCTATGTCACCTCTCCTGAATTGTTTTCTCTGAACCGCTTTCCAGTGAAACTGTTCCTGTGCGAATCCGATCAGTCATCCATCCCAGAAGCTTTGGAGATGGGTAGGTGAATTCTTTTTATTTGCATTACTGGTCCTATTTACCGCAACCTCAGAGAAGGAGTTGTTCTATATACTATTTACTGACCACTAGGATCCTCCACTTGTCCTCAGTCTGTCAGACGTTGGCCGTGTCTCAGCTGGACTCTGTGATCATCGCCCCCCGTGGGCTCCCCGAGGGTGAGGTCCAGACCCTGGCTCACCTGCAGCCCGCCTGGGAGGAGTTGGAGGTGTTGGTGAGGTCCCAGAAGATAGCAGCCATCGGCACCTCGGATCTGGACAAGGATCTGCTGGAGCAGCTCTACAAATGGTCTCAGGTCAGAGGAATGTGTGGTCGTTGACAGTGGACGTCTCATGTTAATAGCAGGATTACAGGATTGTAAAGGATAATACATATGACTGCAAGGCAGAATAGAACAACCCTACTCTTTTCACATGGTTTTGTGTCAGCCAGATGTATATAAAAAGCACTATGTAGCCAGAGGTTGTGTGCCCTGCTCCTGTTAACCGATCTTATCCTGCGTCCGTCTTCACGTCCTCCACACGAGGTTGCTCATTAACCGGCTGACCTCCCCTCTCTCCCTCCAGGTGAAGCCCAGCAGTAACCAGGTGAACCTGGCCTCCTGCTGTGTGATGCCTCCCGACCTCACAGCCTTCGCCAAGGACTTTGACATCCAGCTGCTCACACACAGTGACCCTAAAGGTGAACAACTAGTTTGGCTATTTTTTTTCCTCTGTATGAATCACTTTTGAAATCAACAATAAAAAAAGGATGAGAAACTCTGACAAAGTAAAGAACAATGCACAGTGGGACTTTTCTTGAATTGCTGCAGTCACAATTCTGAACAGTAAAACAATTGAATTTGGTGTCAATGAATGACAAGGTATTCTCTAACTCAGTGAATAGTGTTTACTCCTCCTGTGTGTAGGCCATTTTGTGCTTGCTTGTATGCAAAGTTTGCGGAAGAACTCGTTTTAAATGCTGTCTTTTGTATTTTGTTTGCATCTCCAGAGCTGATGTCAGCGGCCACATTCCAGGAGGCCATCCAGGAGAGCACCAAGGAGCTGGACATCGCCGACTGGAGGCTGGAGTGGGTACTGCGCTACTCTATCATCGTGAAGAGCAGGGGCATCATCAAGGCTAAGGGCTACCTAGTCAACGCTAGGAAAGCTAGTCCTTAGCACGGCCCAGTAGAGGAGGAGACACTGAGATGAAACTACTCTCCTCCACTTCGTACACATACCCACACACTGAAAATCTGTCATTTTTAATCATTTGCATACATTCTACATATTTTTTTAAAGAAAATCTTATTTTACTCAAAGGGGCAGTTTACACTTCCAAGTTCTCAACCTTATTTCCATGCCTTAGGCAATAATGTAGAATACGTTCTTGTCACACGAATTTGAAGATCACTGGTTGGAAAATATAAACGTTCCCTTTCAAGTATAGCTTGCTAGTGTGTGTGTGTGTGTGTGTGTGTGTGTGTGTGTGTGTGTGTGTGTGTGTGTGTGTGTGTGTGTGTGTGTGTGTGTGTGTGTGTGTGTGTGTGTGTGTGTGTGTGTGTGTGTGTGTGTAAAATAGGGTATAGATATAGGGTGGGGGGATTACCACCATCTTTGACTGATGCTGCTTTCATTGTGACCAATGCATTTATACTTTACTTTTACCACTCATCGCCAAAGTGGAGACTTAATTTTAATGTATGAGATTAAGGTAGCTGAAGTGTATGCCAGTGTGGTTTCTGAGCCATGTCCCCACAGGAAGTGCCTCTTTTTCTTCTGTACTCTATTACTCTTCTGTATTTTGAAATGATTACTACCTTGTTTCTAGCTGTATTGGTGCATCTATATCTAGTACTGTTGGTTGTAATTAAAAGATTGTAAGACTGTATTCCCCATAAAGAGATGGCTCTTTATTTGACAACAGAAATTAGAAAAAGGGAAAATACAGAAAAATATGTGGACTTCATCTAGCAATATTCAAAAGAATATTATGTTGTATCTGGTTTTAATTCAAATAAGGTTTGCATTTCCATCTCACCCTTGATGTATGTTTTCCAAAGGCAAACTTTTTACTTAACTGTTAAACACTGGCTTGTATTACAAAACTATGTACTGTATCATAAGAAGATTCATTGAAAATGATTCTAGCAGAGGCAATGTTTGATAGGAGTGAAGTCATTTGCATGTTAGCTTTTACCACTGGAAGTTTAAAGTCATTTGTATTGAAACTATTCAATTTACTAAATCGGCAGAAGGGTTTATTTATGAAATCATTAAATGATCAATTTCATTCAAATTTTATCTTGTAATGTAAACATTCAAATATGTTTTGTGTGTAAAGCACTTTGGTTTCTGTAAATGATTAAAGAGGTTCTGGCCAACAATGCAGAACAAAATCTGTGGAAAAGTGGGTTGTTTATTTGCATTTTTGCTCTTACAGTGCCCAACATACAATCAGATGTTTTAGATTATTGGATTTAGTTTGTGCTTGTCTGACGTATGAAGTGCAAAGGCTTTATGTGTTGGTTGAATGTGGAATTTAGTTTTTTTTCCTGAACTAGATCCATATAAAAACGGATGGTAAAATGTTGAGTTCAGCATAAAACACTATGTTAAGTAACTAAATTAATTACATAATATAAATTAACGCTAGGGAGTAGCATGAACAAGTGCAGGCAATAGTTTAGAATTGAACCATCCTGCACACGGTAGATCAGCATGTGGGCGGAAGTGAGAGGACCATCGTCATAGCAAGATGGTGGCCACCAGGAGAGGAGTACGCGTGTGCTCACCGAATAAAACAAATTCCGACGAATCTCTGGATGTTCAAGTAAGTTAAAGAGATAAATGTTGCATTGTTACAATTGTAAATGAACCCGTTCAATGATTCGCTAGTAGTCGTCGGAGTGCAACATGTGATGTGTACCGTGACATTGCTGTTGTTCACGTGGCTATAGAGTAGAGTCCTGGCTTAGTCTTGTCTTTCGACAGTTTGTAAACAGTTGGGGGTTTTGAAAACATATTGAAAAACTAACGACCGAATACAATCCATTAAGATGTGTGAAATTGTAACAATGCTTGTGCGATGCTGTCTTGCTTAAAACAACCCCATACAAAACATGGCAGTGTAAACGTTTTCTGCGTTCTTTTTTTCCCTTCAATATCACGCAGGCAACTCCATCCACTGGCCAAAGAACCAGAAGGGGAGCATCACAATTGGACACCGCTGCCTCAGAGGAAGATTACAGAAACCAGCCTCAGGAGACTGCAGAAGAGTCCATACCGTCTGCTCAAAACAGACAGACGTTAAGAAGATGCACAAAGTCTTCCAGGCTTCACAGTCCGCAGCAGCCTGCCACCCCTGCAGGCTCCCTTCATGAAGCCGATGTCTCCGACATGGAGTCCAACTGCTCTGCTCTGTCTGACAGCGAGCCCCCGGTCATCAGCAGCCAGAGGAGGGGAAGGAGGGCACAGCCTCCTCGCACCGCAAGCCAGGAAGAGGAAGCGGGCTCAGAGGCCGAGTCGTGCTCAACGCTGGTGTCTGAAAAGCGGCGCACCCGCCGGAGTACGAGAACGAGGAAATCTCCAGAAAGACCCTGCACGTCTCACAGTGACATAGGGGAACAAGAGGCCAACTCCCAGAGGGCCTCTAGGAGCACCCGGAGGGGCGTGCGCACCAGGGTTTGTGCGAAGACGCCAGGGGAATGCGCTGAACTCTCAGACAGCTGTGTGTCCAGTGCCTCCGAAGCCCCGGCTTCTGCCTCCACCACCGGCAGAGCGACTCGCTCCACGCGCCGTGCGCCACTCAGCCAGCCCATCCCCCTGCACCTGGACACGGCGTCGGAGGGCTCCGAGTCCCCGGTCCCCGGTGGTGGGAGGAGAACCAGAGCTGCTAGGGGGAACCCGGCGGCCACCTCCAAGGAGCTGTCTTGCGATTCCGAAGGGTTTGAATCCGGGCCCGGCACCCCATCGCGGAGGAGCACCCGCAGCAGATCCATGGACGTCCCCGCTGCCCACTCGGACTCTGACCTCCTCGAGTCGTCTCTAGCTCCGGGGACACCGTCCAGCGCCGGCACCGGGAACGGCAGCAGTAGCGCCACCAGGCTCTCTGTTGTTCTGGAGAGGTTTCCATGTAACGGCGAGGAACAGGGTGAGGGTGTCGAAGTCCCCATGGAGGGAACCGAGGCAGAGCCCACGGGGGACGAGAGTCAGTTAAATGAGTCCAAGCTTGAACATACAGTAGTGGACGACGCAGACTGCACAGTGTTGGAGGATAAGACTCTAACGTTAGACGAAGAGGACAACGACGATGATGAGGAAGGTGCGACAACTGCTGACCTCGGATCCATTTGCGACGTGCCAGAGAGTGCTGACATGATCAGTAATGGACATCGGGGCAGTGTGGCGGTATCCGCGTCTGCTGATCTTGTGATGGAGGAAACTACTGGTGCACCGCAGCCGTCAGACACAGCAGAGGCAGAGAGCATCGTGGAGATGGAAATAAAATCCCTGGCAGGTTGTGAAGTGACCGCCGCCGACCAGCAGAGGGAGCCGCCTCAAGAGAGCGAGTGTGATGAGCTGCCACTGATGCAGGAAGCGCTGCCGTCTGTGCAAGTGGAGCCAGAGACGGTGCTCCCAGCGCTGCACTCAAAACCAATCGTAATCAAGGATATGGAAGTCGGCACTTCAGACAAAGATGCCCAGCAGGAAGACTGCTCGGATGAGGTGACCATGCTGGAGCCTGAGCAGGCCCCAGCCGAGCCCATTCAAGTGAAGTCCAGCCAGGAACCAAAGGTGAAGGTGGAGCCCGTCTCTGAGCCGACGTCCACACACTCTGATGTTGTCGTTCATCAAAACTCGGGGATAATCAGCCTGCTGGATAGCAGTGAAGAGGAGGACGAAAGGGATGAGTGCGAAGTCCTTGTGGAGGAAGAGGACAGTGTGGAACATATAGAACAGGAGAGGGCGGGTTCTTCCAAGCTTCCCGACAACGTAGCGGCCGGTGGTCTGTTCATGGTTGACACACGGCCAGGCCAGGAGGCAGATGAGCAGTACCTCAAGGAGGGGGTAGAGGGCCCCAGCCATGAGGAGGAGGAGGAGGAGGAGGACGACTTTGTGGACGAAGAGGGAGATGATGACGAAGACACACAAATGCTCCTCTATAGTAGAAATCATAAGTTGTGAGTATGCCTCCAGTCCCGGTATCTGGCAGTGGACACACCACAGTTGGGAATGTGCTACATGCATATTAGCAAAAATGCGCTCACATCCTAGCTAGTAGGTGTAATTTTGTAAGGGTAAAAAAAAAAGTACACTGACTGAGCTTTGATTTTGGCAATCAAATGCAACCCAGAGAAATGGAAATTGCCAACTAATTTGCTCCAGAGGAATACCAGAATTGCTCTGCACACACACACATCTTCATTAAATCTTATTTCTATCGCATGAAATACAGAATTGAGAAATGAGTCGTGACTGCACCTTGTAAAGAATTCTTCTCTCCGATTTGCCAATTTGTTCCAGGAAAGAGTTGTCCACTCGTATTGACCCGGGCCTGAGAGTGAAGGAGCTCGGGGGATTATACATCAGTTTTGATGGCAGCAAATCAAAACCTGTCTCAAACTCGCTGAAGGAACAGAAGATCCAAGATGAGGTAAATAACTTTCATTGATTTCCCCCCCCCTTGCCCCCACATCCTCTTCCTTTTTTGAAGGTGGTCTGTGGTGCAGAATGGGTAATGAATTTGGTAGGTATGCAAGAGTGTGCAACTTCAAACCCCCCCCCTAGAGAAATGGTGGTTCTTCACGGTTTGTCTCGAGTCTTGTTTGACATTGGCTCTGTATCGGGGTGTGTTTGTGTTTGAGAGTTGACCTTGCCTTCTCTCTTCCCGTCCCCAGGTGATGAAGAACAGCGTGATGGGCCCAGAGTTTGAAAAGCAGAGTGCGGCGCCTCCGTACAACGAAGCCAAGCGGAGCTTAAAACTGAAACGCAAAGTAAGATGGTGGTTTTGTTTGACACAACAAAGCAGTAAATGCATAGTTTTTCAAGCACCATTCAGTGATAATACTGCACATTATCCTTCAATTGACTAAAAGCGACATGCCATCTGCTCTGGCCCTCCACAGGAAGTGAAGGAGAAGACGACGGGAGACGGCTGGTTCAACATGAAGGCCCCAGAGCTCACCCCAGAGCTCAAGGCCGACCTCAAAGTCATCAAGATGAGGGGCTCCATGGACCCCAAGAGGTTCTACAAGAAGAGCGACCGAGACGGCCTGCCCAAGTACTTCCAGGTTAGTAACTCCCGTCTTACAATACTTGCACTTCTCACGCGTGTTCTATGCACCGTCTCCATGCTTCTCTAATTTGCACTCATTCTAATTATGATGTTGTGCCAATTACGCCTGCAGTTTTGCTAAATGACACGTGTGCTGTATGAAATTAAAGTTTGTGTGAACTTCTGTTGTTGTTGTAGGTTGGGACCGTGATGGACAGCCCCGTGGACTTCTATCATTCCCGTGTTGCAAAGAAGGATCGGAAGAGGACTATGGTCGAGGAGCTGATGGCCGACGCCAACTTCAGGCGGTATGTTTATTTTCTGATGAACACTAATTCAGTTACAATTTTCATGGTCAGTTTTGATTGGCCCTGCCTTTCCTGTTGTCCAATTCCATATGTTTCTCCATATTCTCATTTGCAACATGTCCTTTCATTTTGAAACACTAGACAAAAAAAGAAGCTGACGTGCCTGGTTATTTCAGATACATTTAAACGTTTCATATTGCGTGTCGATATAGCCCAGGAGTCCCTGAGAAAGATGCGTAACCTGTTCTTCTCCTTTTCTTAGTTTGTAGTTGTCTGTGAATCACGGCCTTTAATTTAAGGGCTCCACGTGTTCGTAGTCACAAGATAGACTAAAGGTAGTCACTGTTTCCACCCCTCTCCAGACAAAACAAGAAGAAATACCTGGAGATCATGGCAGAAAAGGCAGCGCAGGCCGCCGGCCGCTCTAAAAGGAAGAGATTACAGCAGAAGAAACCCGCGGTCTGATTGTGTCTGGGCGCTCATCATCATAAATAAACTTCTCATGCCTTCATTATTAATGTACCAATGACCAGAAGTCCTAAAGAGAGGTGGGGCCTATATATACAGGGGCCTATAAATAAGGATAGTGTTTAGATCAAAGATAATACACTTCCAGGGTGGACTCATTTCTAACATGTATATTAAGTATACAGGTTAACTAAGATGAGTGCAGTTTTTATATTTAAAAAAAAAAAAGTACAGATTGGAATATTCAATGGAAATGACAATTGGAAACTGAATTTACTGGATGATTGCAACCAAAAATCAAACTTGCATTAAAGTTTTTAGGCTTGCATTTTTAATGGTCTTTAATGATTTTGTCTTATACATTACATGTACTTCAGACGTTTTTAAAGACTTGGTCTGGTAAAAATTACCAACAATTGAATCTCACTGTGGGACAATTGAAAGCAAAAAGAAAATAACTTTAGAGGACCTATTAAGCACTAGATGAGCAAAATGCTGTAAATTATATTTATATACAATCAACCATAATGATGTGGTGAAAGCAGTGTCGTCCGCACAAACCATTTTCCACCACATGAGAAACAATTCACAACAAAGTAATCCTACTCGACAAACTGACTTCATGTGGGTGCGCTGGGAAAGTGTTTATGGTAATTGCACTCCATCACAATCCCTTCCTTCCTCATGGGTTGGGACTGGAATGTACTCTTGACTCAACAGTGATCAGGATCTTTTAGTTGTCGTAGGCCTTCTGGTACATACTCTTGTAGATCTTGCCAAGACTTTCCTCAAAGGCAGCTCTGTGGGGCCTGGGGAACCTATCACGGGATGCCTGCATGCTGCCGTAGACCCCATCGGCCCACTCACCTAGATGGCTTCTGTAGAGGCAGAGATTCAATAAGGGGGGGGGGGGGGGCTATTTAAAAGATGCCTTTGTTCATTTAACTAAAACGCAAGCAGAAATGTCATTTGTCCTATATATTGCAATCTAAATGTGTGAAGCTAGGGGACTGTTTTGGGAGAGTTGTGTGCCATTATTTTGACTGCTGGAGGATCAAGTTGTACATATACGATCTGTAAAAGGTACTACATATGTACAAGTGGTTGAGCTATACTTGTAGTGGAGTTATTCCTGTGTGAATGGTGAATAGAATTATAGAATGAATTCAGGATGCATTTACAATACTTAAATTAAAGGTGCTGTAGGTAAGATTCAAGAGTTGTAAAGAGAGGGAACAGGGAAGAGCAGAAAACGTCCCCTCCCTTTCTCCGCTGTTAAGTGTTGCATTCACACACATCTGTGATTGACAGACAAGATGGATTCCAAAACCAATCAGAGAAGAGATGCCCTGATTGGTCAGAAATAAGAAATAAGCCAGGAGTGGTCTAAAATCTAGCTCATAGAGAAGCAGGCCCAGTCAACTCAAAACAGATAATCTCACAGTACATTTCACTCACTAATAGCTGACGGATGGTAATAGCATTCCTAACAAATTACATCTCTTAAATTGTACCTACAGCACCTTTAATGATATTGGGGTAGTACCACAATGAAAGGTTGAGCGTTGCAATGGCAGCTAGAATGACAAGGCACAAAAAGGAACATGAGCAATAATAAAAAAGTATAATAACATGAACAGCACAAATACACATATGAACAAAATGACCAAAATAGAAAACATAAAAATGGTAAATGGACTGCATTTATATAGCACTTTTCTAACCCGTGGCCACTTAAAGCGCTTTACAATTAGCGCCTCACATTCATACACCGACAGCAGTGTCAACCATGCAAGGGAACAGCCAGCTCATCTGCGCAAGGTGTTTTGCTCAGGGACACCTCGACACAGGAGGATGCGGGGATCGAACCAGCAACCTTTCAGTTGCCAGACAACCTGCTCTAACTCCTGAGCTACTGCCACCAAAAAGAAAACCAATAATGTGTTTTTGAACAAGTAAAAGGGTGGTGGGGAGAGCAGGGCAGTGTGTCGTTTACCGGCCCTGAGAGTCCTGGGGGCCACAGTGAGCTCCAACACAGAAACCACCTGTCCTGCGTTGGTCGTCCTCCTCCGTCTGCAGTCACATGGAAAACAACACATGCCATGACATCAGCAAACACAACGTCTAGACGGCTTTTGTGTATAGTGCTTTGGAAAACAAGTTCAGGGAATTATTTGAAACATGAATGGCCCAACCCTGATTAAGGCGGGATTCAAAATAAGTGGTTGGCTTTCTGAACACATAAGACAAAGTTCTCATTGCTGTTGGTCAAGTCCCAGCTTTCGTTTAGTCCACATACCACATGCCCAGGTGTGCAGAAAAACGACTTTAAAAATATTCTCCAACTAAAAATACAACTTCAGACCTTATAATCATGTGATTGTTAGTATCTACCTAGCATAAATGTCTAGGCCCTAATATTTATTTAGAAATATGTATTATTTCCAGATTTGATGGCAGGTGGATAAATGTGGGGTGAGTTATATTCTTTGGAAAAAAATACACACGTATGTTATGCAGACGTAAAACACATGGTTCCATGCGTGAATGCTTTTGGGAAAAAAAAATGTCTTGCCACCTCAGAACTGAAGCTTGTGCTGCTCAGGAGGAAGCGAGAGCGAGGAGATCAAGCCAGCATGAAAAGTCTGGTGGGTCCTCCTGGGCATGGAAACCCTTTTCGACACAGACGGGAGAACGGCCTACAGCACCATGGGACAGGAAGAGGTATTTGAAACGAAGGTCACCACGCCAGACTGGACGTGGACCCGCCCACTGGGCTCCACGCCTCTGATGGACCAAGTGGAGATCAAGCGCAGCGTTCACCTGTGCCGCCCAGGCCCGCACGTCTTCCTGCTGCTACTGAAGACCACCCACGTGGAGGACATAGAGGCCGACGCCTTGTTCCACTTGGAGCAACACGTTCCCCTCCTCTTCAGCGACCGACTCTGGATGCACGCACACTTGCTCCTGTTAGACGGGGGCACGTTGGCATCGTCAAAGTGGGAGAGAACCCTGGCGTGGTCCTTGGAGAAATGTGAAATGCACTTGAGTCTGTTGGACGTGGGTGGCGAAGGGCCTCAGGCCAGGCGGCTTCTTGAAAGCATACGGTGTTCTCCAACCACAGAGATCACTACCGCCCAGACGTGGGCTTGCCCGTACTCTCGCTGTTTCCTCGCTGATAGATTGCCCGCAAACCACAACAGTCACTGTGGATAGAGAATTGATATCGGTGCTCCTTGCAAGGAAGAGAACGCTGGTTCTTATGAACTCGCCAGAGAAGGAGCAACAGCAAGGGACCCATTTGGGAGGTAAGGTGTTTTACTGTTTTAATCATTTGACAGAAGGCTTTAATCCAAAGCAGTAGTCCGAAGCATTCATTTCCTCAAATCACTAGTAATGTGGCGGAATTTCTACATTTACCCTCCGATTGGTAGGCGCTGAACAGCGTCACTACAGACATGCATAAGAATTCTGTGCAACTTTGCTGGTGTCATGTAGCTGGCTATATGAACGCATACAGTCAGGAGTTCCACATAGTGATTTGACAGCAGTGGTTGACAACTATGAAAATAAAACAAATTTGAGAAGATGTTGGTTATGACTACCAACTACTACTAACTAGCGCCCCTGCGGAGAGGTGCGCCCACAGGCTTTACGTCCTGGACGCCTCGAACCACGAGGGCCGCCAGACCGCCATGGCCGGAGCTGGCGGTGAGGACCACAAGGGGCCAGGAGGAGTCACGTCATGCTGTGGGAAGTGGAGGAAGCAGAGGGCGTTGCGGAAACACCACGGACGGGACAGTGGACGAACCGAGAAGAGGCGTGAATGGAGCGGGAGGAATTATTTGTCTTTCAATGTGGCTTAAAGGTTTGTTCACATCAATTCATTTTTCTTAAACATCAGTTTTCAGAGACGCTGCGTCTTTCAGATACATTTTACTAACTATAATCATTTAAATGGGAATTATACAAGCGTGAATCACCCAGGTTTAGCAACTTCGCTTTGATTGTGTGTGTTGGTTTGTTCTTGTCCCCACAAAAAGGTTAAGGGGTCACGGATCACTCACAAGGTGTTTGGGACTTGTTCCGTGGGTCTGCAGAATCCTCTGGACCCGGCTGTGGATCTGCTCCCAATGGGAGGGTCTGTAGGGACTGCAGTGGAATCTGTGGAAGACAGTTGTTTTTTTATTGTTTACTTTTTACAAACTTTTCCTTTTTTTCCCTTTTCATTATTTTGTCATTTCGCAGACACTTTAATCCACAGCGA
The DNA here is from genome assembly GCA_900323305.1 of Trachyrincus murrayi. Classification (NCBI taxonomy): domain Eukaryota; kingdom Metazoa; phylum Chordata; class Actinopteri; order Gadiformes; family Macrouridae; genus Trachyrincus; species Trachyrincus murrayi. Next base: position 13,992 of record OOFB01005831.1, read on the forward strand.
CTTACAGTGAATTCAGAAACATGTCATTAATGAGCTGTAGGGGTTCGGGCATCTTGCTTGAGTCCGACAGCAGGTTAGGCTGTGGACATTGCGGATCGAACCCAGGACCTTTTGGCTTGGAGTCCAACACCCTAACCACTACACTACCCTGTGAGAGAAAAAACATGTAACAAGACCAAGCAAATGATGGTGTAGTCATGGTGTTTCATAGCCAGGGTCATTATGGTCTACGCTCACAAGATGTGTTCCAACTGTCTGTTCAGGACTGAGACGGACGTCAGGGCTGAAATGGACAAGAACGTTATTTCCTATGCAGCCCCATTGACCTGGAATGAGCTGCCAAAAGAAAACAGATTGAACTCGTCTCCTTTCCTGACAAAGATTTTGAACAACAGAACATGATTGGCTGTCATCTTTACACTTGAATCTTCCATTTTTTTGTGTATTGCTAAAATGTTGTATGTTCCGTTCTGTAGGTTATTTTGTAGTATTTGACCCTGTGCTGCCCTTCAGGCCAGTTCACCCTGGTAAAAGAGATTCTAAATCTTAGTGTGTTCTACTTGGAGAAATATAAAAATACAAAAAGCTCCTGCCCATCCCACAGTGAGATTCAAAGTGTTTGTTCTGTCCACTAGTCTGTGCTGTATACTAGCAAAAGACGGTGGAATCACCGTGACAACCTGGCTCAAACAAAATTCATCCACTTGACACACACACTTTTTCTTTTCTTTTTTGCACATCATGAAAATACAGTCTGCAACATAAATGGCAATACTTCCTTCAATCAATTTGGCACCCTTATATACACACACACACAACACTGTCAAAAAAAGAAAAAAGAAAGCAATTTCACAAATCATAGAGCCAAGTTTGCATTTAAGCCATGGATGCTTGTCGTCAATACACTATAAATGTATTCTGTCGCGACGGCCATAGGCTCAGAGATAAAACGAAATGACAGAGCAGAGGCACAAAGAAGTAAGTCGCAGCAGTAATAACCTGATAAATTCCAGCGTTGCCACTCGGTTCGCATCCATTTGTCTGGGAGTGGCTTGATGGTCACTGACTGACAGGTGTGCGGTGGAAGGCTGTGCCGTGTTTTCATCTCTAATCAGATAAATGTACTGTTCTATTTGCAATACTCATTGAGGACAAATCATCTGGAAGTGCGTTCGGATCGAGGGGAGAGAGGGTATGTGTATGTTGGGGGGGGCGGGGGGGTACTTCACGGCCTCAGAGACAAAAGTCACCCTTTGGCATCCATCATTTCCTCTTCCCATCAAAGGCTCGCCGGCGAGACGTGACCCCTTCGCCATCTGAAGAAATCTACAACAGACTGGGCTCTAATCTCCCGCCTGGCCAGCCCTGTCGCGTTTTCAATTGAGACAGAAGTATCATTCATTTCCTACAATTTACTCCCCCCCACCCCTTGTTTAAAATTGTCTATTGATTTTAATGTTTACTTATAGACGGACAGAAATGGAACGGGACTGGATGGGTAGAAAAGAAACCCAGAACAAACAGAACAAACTAAATGGAACATCGGTCCCGTCGGTGTGTTCAACTGGCGGCTGGCGCGATCGATCACAAAGTCTCTCACAATGTATTACAGAGTCAGGTCAAACGCATCAGGTCCTGGGCTGAAACACAAATCAATACCATTTTCCTTCTTGTTTTCCCCCTCTCCCTCCCCTCAGTAATGAACAAACATGACAAGACATCAGCTCCTGTAATTTGAGAGGTTGGGGAGAATTCATCCTGCCTGTCGAGTGTGATCAAAATTAAAGATTAGAGCCATATTGGCGCACGCACACACACACACACACACACACACACACACACACACACACACACACACACACACACACACACACACACACACACACACACACACACACACACACACACACACACACACACACACACACACACAAAAGCCATATTTGTCAACATCGTATAATTGAAAATTCATATTGAGGTGCTGCTCTTTTTTCACCACACCAAGCCTTTCAAGATCTTCTGAGTAAACACATGGTTTACACAGGGAAATCTGAACAGGGAAATCTGAACAAATTCAAAGCAAATTCTACCCACAAAAAGGTTGTTTACTCATGCTAAGGCCGCACATGGGAAATTGGGTTTTATGGCCAGAGATGCCAGTCAGTGTGGATTTCCAAAACATTTGGAAAAAATACAAATAAAAAAAAAAACACACCGTCTTTTCTTTGATATTTAGTGTGAACAACGTGAAACGCTTGCATTTACCAAAAAACTTTATTTTTCGAGAGAGACTTCAAATTACAAGATACACATCTGTTTACAATGCCTGGTTCGTCCTGTGTCACACTCAACTTCCAGGTGAGGCAGGTGGCAGCAAGGTATAGACAGTAGCACATTTACATTTCAAACTTAAGTTAAGCAACATGCCTAATTGAACTCAATAGCCACGTGAAAAACCCCACATAAAAAGGCTTATTAGAACAATTCTGTACTCCCTTTTTAGTTTGTACCTCAATTGCTGTGATGCTTTATGTTAGAAAGTGAGAAGCGAGGTTTAGTTCTGTTCAAGTGTGTCAGTGTGTCCTTACCTTTCTTTGAGGGATGAGTTTCCCAGATTCAGAGGGCCTCTGGAGGAAGATGCCCCTGGGATGGACCAAGCAGCTTCCACAGGGGTCACAGTCTGACCCTCTTCCCCACGCCACCTCCTCTGGACGTCAGGAGACAACCCGGTCCTCGTTGAACCTGACTGTGACTGGAAGAGGTCAGGGGTCAAAAGGGGGTCAAATTAGGGTAAAATGTCTGAGGTTAAATACACTACGTTTCATGAACACAAATAAATATTTATAAAATTATATTTGACTTGCCTGGTTAATAGATAATTTACCAAAAGTCAAAAGAGTTTCAGCAAATGATGACAGATGTTAGATACTAACTCAAATATACATTCAAGTTAGTTAGTACTCACCTTAGCTAGCTTGGGCCTGTAGCTTCCCAGCAAAGAAGAATCTAGGGCGAAACCTTGGTTAGAAAAAAATATTTGAAAAGCCTGTGGATCACAAATACAATAAAATACAAAACCACTAAAACTACATTTTGAAATATGAACGTTGCTTTTGGTATTATGTACTTACATTTCTTTCCAAAAACAGACAGCAAGCGAGAAAAAAAGTATTTTTTAGAGGATACGTGTATCTGTGTGCAGGGCCCTAGTAACCAGGCTCACCAGGGTGATCAGCTGTGAAGCGGTCAGAGCCAGAGCCATGCAGGGTGCTGGCTCTGGGAGTAGAGACACGCTGGTAGGAGGGAGACTCTGAGACAGACACATCGCTGCAACACGGAACCTAGCGTGGCCATGCACACACAAAAGAAGAGAAAAAATATATTTATTTTTCCTTCTTTCCCCACACCATCGGTTGTTATATTTCATCAATGCGTAAATATTATGAGACACGGTGAGGTGGTTTGGCAGATGGTATTTGCATCTTTCATTCTCCCTAGGACCTACATAAAAACATAATCTCTTACGGGCCGGGAGGGTGCCTTTAAACTATACTACTGTACAGCAATATCTAAAGGATGCCCCAGTCGAACATGAATAAATTAAGAAGCGGCTATGCAACCTGGAAGATCAAATACAGACAAAAGAAAAAAGACCTAAACACAGGAGAAAACAGGAAACAAAATGAAGCTTCAGTTAGTCTTACTTACTTAGCTAAATGCAAATAACAATAGTGGGCATTAATCACAATACATCACCGCTACCGGGGAAATAGAAGCGCTACTAAGAGGCTCGTTTCCTCACTGCTGCCCCACTATTCGTCTTTCATTTCAGCCCTAATCGCTCCAGCTAGGCGGCCGCAGAAAAGGTTACGAAGAAAAACGCGATAAACCCCTCACCGATGCATGGCTGCTAATTGCGTTTTGTTGTTGTTGTAGTAAACAACATACTATTCAGGTTAGCCGTGTGCTGTTTACCAGCCTCTTTACATTCCCCAACATGGAGTTTCTGGGGCAGACATCTGTAACGCATTCATCACGGGGGCCAGACTACTTCATTAGGTATCTTATTTGTTAATTGCAGCTTGACACTTAATTACCAGGGTTAATTGTAGCCGAGGGAGTACTACCAGGGAGAGAGGGGAACAACACGCTCCGGTCTCTTGCGCCATTCATGTGTATCACAAACAATAATCAACAAACAGCTCGCTGCCTGAGCCTTTGCTTGACATGGGGGGGGGGGGGGGTTTTTTTGGGTAAA
>OOFB01005833.1:0-17124 GCA_900323305.1 Trachyrincus murrayi
TCCTTCCCCCTCCCCCCCTCTCCCCCACCGATGCCTCCCTCTCTCTCTCTCTCTCTCTCTCTCTCTCTCTCTCTCTCCCTCCCCCCCCCCTCCCTGTCTCTCTGTCAAACACCCCACCTCCCCCCACAACAGGACTTGACACACATTAGCTCACGGCCAAGTGTGTGAATTAGCCTGAAAGCCACGGGGCGACAGACAGGCCCTCATTGTTTTGTTATCGGCGTCCTACGTCCATGCGAGCATGTGGTATTTCACTGGAACTGGTTCCAGGCTGCTGATTCTACCTGTCGCGTGACGAAGTTCATTTAAAGTTTGTAGGGAATCTCGTGTGAATCATCCCACAATGTACTATTGTGCTAACAATGATGATGATGTTGATCTTCTAAGTCAGTGCGTTCATCATAACCAGCGTGCGAAATACGGGGGTCCCACCTAGCTAGTGCTCCAGTGTGTTATGCTGAAGTCTGACACAGACTCAATACCACAGGCTCCTGAGTCACTTTTATGCTTGTCACTGTTACTAAGATAAGACTCTAGTTTAGAGAAGACATGTGGAAACTCACCCTGATCATAACTGCAAGGTCACCGTTATGTCATACTTTTGCTAAATCTTGAAATCACACATCCATTGTCTTATTATTTTTGTCACGGTGACACAGCAACACAATTACGCGTTACAATTATATTCACAGACATCAATAATGCTATCTATTAGATAGTGCTGGGAGTATGTGTGTGGTTTGTAGGAATCTCGTGTAGTGTTGGTGAATTCCAATACATCATAAACCTCACACATGCACACATGATGGGGCAGGATAGTCTAGTAGTACTTAGGTTTTTTTACTCGCAGCCAAAAGGTTCTGGGTTCGATCCCGAATGTGTGCAGTCTACCTGCAGGCAACCCCTACCTGCCCACGACTGACTTGTGAAAGGACAATACGGGTCTGGGTGATTAAACCATCGTAACTGTCTCAGTTACCGAAATCATTTGTCAAAATTGCTTCCTTGTACTGGAGAGCATTCAGCGTGAGCGCACCACGAATGTAAACAACGTAGCACTTTCGCCTTTTGGAATCAATGTGCGTGTGTTTTCTCTTGCGGGCAACATAACAGTGAGTCGCCGTACAAGTATGTAGTCGTAAACCCTGCTGCACGCCAGGGAAGTGACTCCCCAGGGCGCCTCCCAACACCAGGACGCCGGTCGTGGAGTAGAACCGCTGCATTGTTTTTCAGGTTGAGAAGCTGTTTGCAGGCAGAGCAGGCGGTCAAAGCTCCACATGCCCCCAACACCAGATCGAGGCTGGGCAGAAGGGAGGGTAGTAAAGACCTATAAACCGGACTCTTTACAGGGTTGCCATACATACAATAAACCAACTCTGACCCCAGTGTCCCCACACCTCCCCAGTGTGACCAGCCAACCCCCTCCATCCCAGAGACCGGAGGCCTGGCGATGCCGCCTTGCCTGGCGGAGGTGTCGCGGGGGCCTGGCGGTTGCAGGGTCGTCTGGGCGGGCTGGGAGGGCCCGGGAGGAGGCCCGACAGCTGGGCCGCGGTGGTAGCTCCTCGGAGGGCCCGGGACAGCCCTCTGTAGGGGCTTATCACAAAGTGCTGTATTGCTTTTGTTTACATTCGTGGCAGGCGGCGTTCACACGAAATGCTCTTAAGGTAGAATCGGCACAAGCTAGACAGTTATGATGGTTTCATCACCCCAGACCAAGAAGAAAGTCGGCTAAACGACTAGATTAGTAAGTGGACGTTTCTGCGTCTGCGTGCGATTGGTTTACATCTGCAGCTGGGGTCAAAGAAGGGCTTCTCCGCTGCCGACTTCGGGGCCATATTTGTTTTTGTTGATTCCTCATCAATGACTCCATCGGTTTCGTTTGTCTTTCTCCTCCCAGATCCGCTCGTCCATCAACACCCTGCTGTTCAGTGGGCGGGACTTCAGCTGGATCCGTCACCTCATCATCGCGGCCGTCATCCTCCTGTTCAACAACCTGCTGGTCATCTTCGTGCCCACCATCAGAGACATCTTCGGCTTCATCGGTAAGTCAACCGCTGTGTGTGTGTGTGTGTGTGTGTGTGTGTGTGTGTGTGTGTGTGTGGAAACCACCCCTTCCCTGCACCTTGTGCCCATGGTGTTGAATTCCAGACCCGATGCTCTTGACTCTTGACCCTTTTGACCGATGGATAGTGGTCGTGGATAGTTTGACGATAGAAGGCGAGAGTGACGCAACAACATTTCTGGAGGCGTTTCCGGGCGTGGGAGAGAAAGAAAACCACTTAGCTAGCCAGGAGCCTCCCAGCAGAGGTATTTAAAATACCTCAAACCTGTACTTGGCTCCGCTGAACACCAAGTAGCAACAAGTTACCGCACAATGAACAACACCGACCGAAGACGAATGGAAAACGGCCACAGTTCATAGGTTATTTTTTCCCTGAGAGTTATCGAAAGTTATTTAGAAAAGTCTCTGAGGAAAGCGGATGTTTGCACTAATCGTGGAGTGGCGTGAGCCTGGTGGCTAACGCTCTTCTGTGGGTCTCTGCTACGTACCAACAGATGGGGAAGCGAAGAGGAACAATGAACACTACACACACCAGCAGGGCTGGAGGTGGAGAGAGAGAGAGAGAGAGAGAGAGAGAGAGAGAGAGAGACACACACACACAGAGAGAGAGAGAGAGAGGCAGATAGGCAGTAGAAGCGAGACAGAGAGAGAGAAGGAGATGGGAAGTAGTAAAAATAGAGATAGACACGATGAGCGACAAGCAGCCACTGTGCATGCCATGGCCGTGCGTGGACTGTCTGCCTCTGTGGGGTGGGACCATGTGACCCGAGGAACAGGAAGTTGATGTTTGTTCTCCTGGTTTGCCAACAGGTTCCTCGGCGGCCACCATGTTGATCTTCATCCTCCCCGCTGCCTTCTACCTGCGACTCGTAAAGTCAGTTCCCCTCCGCTCTCCGCAGAAGATCGGGGTATGCATACGCTCGTGCACGTGTGCTCACACGCACACGCATGCACACGCACACGCACACACACACACACACACACACATACATTCAATTAATTTCCTCTTTCCCCCCCTTTTCTCTGCAGGCTTTCATCTTCCTCATCGTCGGCGTCGTCTTCATGATTGGCAGCTTGTCGCTCATCATCATGGACTGGATCCACAACCCGCCCGGCTCTGGTGGTCACTAAGTCCCGCCCCCCCACCCCCCCCCTAACCCCACCTTTGCCACCGCAGCCTCATGTCCATCAGTGACTTCCCTCGCCACATTTAAGGGGCAGTACTTCCTGTCAAATCAACACCAACCAACCAATAAGACCTTGACCCGCCTCTCTCCCAATCAGCTGCAAGGGACTTCACCGCATCCTCTAGTGAAAAAAACCTTCTCCCCCACCATGAAGTATTACCGGAGGGGAACATTGTGTCTGTGTTTTATTTTCGTTCGTTTTTTGTTTTTTTGTTTTTGTTTTTGTCGTTGTTGTCGTCGTCGTTGGCGACGTGTAAACGATGGCATGCGGTGACGCGACGGGACACTCGTCCCGCTGCCACAAACTGAGAGAGAGAGAGCGGTACCGGCGACACGCCATCCACAACATGCGACGTCACATGCTGCGGTCCTCACAAGTATGCAGACCTCACAAGGATGCTCTACGCGGGGGACGTCACACACACACACACACGCACACACACGCACACACCAGTATTTTACACAGGATAGCTCGGTCCCCCGTCGGCAGTGTGTCTACTTGAAGCCAGACCTTGGAGGCCAACACACAAGAAACTCAGAGCATTTCTAGCATTAAGTTCGACTTTTTTCTATTTAAAAGACACACACACACACACACACACACACACACACACAGAAGTCCTACATGTCAGCAGTCCCCCTTGTAATTATCGTCACGATTCATGGAATGTATTTATATACAGTCAAGCAAAGATCTGTTTCTTCTACACTTCAAGAACCGCAGAAGAAGAAGGCTACTGACGAAGAAGAAGAAGAAGAGGAAGAGGCTTCTGATTTCTGTCTTCCTCCTCCTCCGCCGCTCCCATCGAAAAACAGAAAAAACCGACACAGCGTTTGTGGCTCACGCCAGGCATGTTCAACCCATCTGCATCTTTGCCAAACGTCGGTGCACACGCTGAATATCAGCCGATGCATTGGAGGCCATGGAAACACTGGGTTTAGACGACGTGGCCGTTCATTAAACCCCTCTGGCAGGATCCTGCGAGTGTCCGTGACCTTCGTGGTTTATGTGGTTTTATATTTACTGCGCGTTGTAACTTGTACGGTGTACATGGGTCTGCTGAAGGCGGGGAACGTTACCAGGCCAACCCTTTCCGTGTGTTTTTTCTCAGCCCGGTTCGTCGGGTCGTGGCCACCTGAATATGAATCATACATATACATGTACATAGCGGTTTGCTGAGGGCCGGGCGGTCCCCGTCGGGTCGTGTGTGATGCAGTGAATGATTCAAACTTGTCCACACAAAAACAATTGGTTGTTTTGGATTTCGTTTTAAACCAGTTTTTAGGTAAAAAAAATAAAGAAAGAAAGAGAGAAATAGTAGATCGCTAAAGAACAATCAAAAAGCATAGGCCTAGATCAACTGAACGTCATGAAGACTTGTAAAAAAAAATGTTTTAACTCCAAAGGTTTTCTTTCTAGATAATCATTTTAAACGTCTTGGGGCCGTCATTTGTTTTGTAAAGCTTTGTTGGTAAATATTGGTAAATATATACGTCCCGAATCGTAATACAAACACAACCTCTGGTGCCAGCGCTCTACAGGACCACAGATTATAGAAAGGGTTATATCATGTATATATAGCCATCATATACCTCTATGAACGGAGCGGCAGTCAAGTCAAAAACTGGATGAAGAACGAGATTGTGCGTGTGATAATGTCGCGATGCCTTGTTGTAATCAAAAACACCAGCTATTGTTATTATTATGATCATCATTACTATTATTATTAGGTATTCACAGTGCAACGGTGGATACCTGTTGTTATTCTAGGGATTCTTCTTCTTCTTCTTATTATTATTCCGGATTGGTAACGCCTATAGCTCAGCCACTGATTGCTCGAAGGTTTTCAAATTTGTCGAGACATACTGTATGACACACTAAATTTGCGATTAATGATAATCTCCCAACCTGTGAAATTGTACTGATATATTTTATTATTCTCAATAATTTTTATATTGTGGATATGATTATCAGATATTTTGATTGGTTTTTGTTTATATAAATATGTATTTTTTCGCAATCAGACAAGTTAATATTTCAAAAGGCATTTCTATTGTTAAGACCCTGTCTGTTGATGGCTTATATAACAAGTCTACAGTTTATATAACAGGAAATAAAGTAGTCTGTCTTCATTGTTGTGTTTCGGACACCAGAAGACATGTCGGGACCAGTTTACTGCTACAGTTACCAGTTCCTGCTGGTATTTCTAAAAACACACCAGATACAGGTTACAGAATGTTGTGTTTATTTAACTTTACATTATTGTACATCGTAGGTCTCATGGTCGTCTCACGGTCTCATTTGTTTATTAATTTTCTCAAATTCGGATTTGGAGTCTATTACAATTTGTACCCTTAGACTTATGTACTTAGAATGGGCCTCACTGGCTGTCCGTTTCAGTCCCTGATCCAGTGATACTTGTGATCCAGTGATACTTGTGATCCAGTGGTCCTTGTGATCCAGTGATCCTTGTGGTCAAGTAATCCATCTGTGAGCCAGTTGTCCTTGCAATCCAGTGATACTTGTGATCCAGTGGTACTTGTGATCCAGTGATACTTGTGATCCAGTGGTACTTGTGATCCAGTGGTACTTATGATCCAGCGGTGATCCAGTTGGGTTCCTGTGATCCAGTGATCATGTGATTCATTGATCTTGTGATCCAAATGTGATCCAGTCTCCTGCCCCTGTGGTCTTCTCTCGACGTGTTCCCCAGTTGTGTCATGAACGCAACCTGCCAAAGTAGCCGACACTTACAGATCCTTTTGCGGGTCAGAATACATGAATCAAATGGTCTTTTATATGCATGTTTTTTTGAATGACAAACATGATCTTTTTTTGGACACTTGTATATGCTTTGTACATAATCTCTTTTATTACATGTTGTACTGGCATCCATCGTGTGTCTGTGCGAGGGCTGTCGGGAGACTTTCTTGTGATTCTGCAGCCCTCATGTCTAATATCATGTGTTAGATTACTCTGTTGTTGTTTGCTTGTTTTATTAAGGTTTATTCTCCTTTTTCTTTACTTTTCTCAACTTTATTGAGGCTTGTATATTTTGTAGAATATTTGGTGCCTGTTAACGCCTTCACTGTAACGCCTTCACGGTAACGCCTTTCGAACTTTCAGCAATTGTCGCCAATAGATTCACAATCACAGTTTACCGGTAATATTTTTGTTGTTGTTTTAACAGTTTGGTGGTAGAATGTTCCTGGTCAGGTGTACTAAACCTGTAAATACTGTGATGATCAGGTGTGCCAAAGTGGGTGAAAATCAAGTTTAAACTCAACAGTGTTGGGTTTGAGCCAAAATAACCCCATTCAATTTTAAATATCATTTATATTAAGTGCAGATCTGATAATAAAGCAATCACTGAAATGATCATTTGTATGAATTAACACTTCACTATGTTATATATCTGTAACTTAGGCTACTTAGTATTACAATTAGGATCGGAGAAAATTAAGAACAAGTTATATCCCGTTCTTCCTGAAATCGAGTTAATGCAAGAGTTAGAGTTGGGTTTTTGGTGTACATTTCTGCTGTTAAAATTCACCCTCTGAATCTGTTGTTGTTTACTTCAATTCAACGGTGTTTGTCATTTTAATGGTCATGAAAGTGATTTGGCCCCTAGAATCAATATAATCCATTTGAAATTAACACAAAAACATGCATAAGTAAATATTTAGGCAGTTTGCTTTTATTTGTAATTAGACCGTGTTCATCATCAACGGCTTCAAAATGGCTGCCTCTGTATTGTAGTTCTGTCAGCTACGCTAGCTCCTGCTCACTGAAGGCCACTAATTCACTAATTGAAGAACGTGCCTTCCACCAGAGGTGGTCATGTTTCGGCAGTTTGATTTCTTTAGTGTTTGGTTCATCTTTTAATATAACCGAGCAGAGGTGTCACGTTGGTGTCACAAGAGTTCATCATCGATTTGAGAAGTGAGTCCGTTGTCAAGGCATTGGGGTTTGTAGACAAACACACACATATCCATCTCTCCGTAGTGTTATCTCAGGTATTCCAGTCAAGGTGGCCTCTAAATTCCTGCCGAGGTGTTTCTCAGCACATTGAATCGTGCGTGGCTCTCTGAGGTGTGTCCGTGCTTTTTTCTTTGTGATTGCAAACTACCGGACAACACAGAAGTCGTTCCAATGCCTTATATTGTGAATCATCCCCCTTTAGTAAAAATAATAAACCAAAAAAAAACAATAAAACGTGGAATCTAATGCTGTTGTTTTTGTGTTTTAGTTTTTTTAAAGCATGTGGGTGTATATTTGTGTGTGTGTGTGTGTGTCACCAAAATGCAAACTGCTGTATGTGCGCTAGCATGCACGGCTGTCTTTTTGTGTGTAATTTGGAGCTTAACGCACACACAGCAACAAATCCCCTGTGTGTGTGCATGTGCGTGTGCGTGTGTCCTAGCCAGGTCTTACATAAGGCGTCAACATCCCGACTAGACATATTCTGGAGTGTAACATCCAAGGATACACACTTCTGATGTAACCCTCCCCAGGTATATGGGGACTATTGAAAACAGCATCTACTCCATCACCTCCACCTCCATCTGTCTAGCTAGCATCTGCCAGAGATATGTAGCACCTGCTTGCCATGCCACCAAAGTAGCATGTTAGGTAACCCAGCGGATCCCCAGATACATTCTGCACACCTAATGCCCATAACATCACACACACACACACACACACACACACACACACACACACACTGGAATCCCTTTGACTCTACAAGTGGGGATATTAGAGGACATTGTAAAGACTTAAGGTTCAGCGATAATGTCAATGTAAAAAAAAAGTGTCCCTTTGCATAAGTGTGTGTTGCTGTGCACAAGTGTGTGTGTGAGTGTGTGCACAGCAACACACACACACACACACATAGATAAATATATGCAGGTCACGTTCCACCACACGGTGTGCTGTGAATCTGATTACATAAGACCAGCTTCAACCTCTGGATGGAGAGAGAGAGCGAGAGAGAGATTCTGTCATCTCTCTCTTTCTCTCGCTCTCTCTCATCATCCTTGTTCCCTCTCTCTCCCTCCCTCCCTCTCTCTCTCTCTCTGTCCTTCAAGTGTTGTCCTCTGTGCTGTGGATACATTGAACCTGCAGTTCTCTCCATTCATTCCCTGTATGTACCCACCTTTCTCCATCTTTCATTGCTTCACTCCTTCTTTTATTGTGTAATCTACCGCTCTCTCCGTCCTCCATTAGGTTTTGTTGATGTTTTGTGTTTGGGAAAGCTTCGGTCCATTAACCGATACAATAATGTAAATAATAAATGAATAAAGTGGTACAGTGGTAAATATATAACATTATATATATATATATATATATACAACAAATTACACCATCAACACGATGTCCAGACATCTATCTATCTATCTCTCTATCTATCTATCTATCACTCTATCTCTCTATCTATCTATCTGTCTATCTATCTATCTATCAATCAATCAATCAAGCTGGGTGAGGCTGCACACCTGTGGTGCACTGGCCAATCAAGGCCCACAGGTTAAACCAGCCACCGCCACACACACTCAGGAGGAGCGCTAGCATGTCACGCATTCACCACCTGCTCTGCCTGCACAGACCGTTCTCAGCCCTGCAGTAAACCGGTTTACTTACTAACTACCTGTGTCCTGGTTTTGGAAGAGCACAGAAAAGCCACCCAGGTGACGTGTGAGAAGCCACTTAGGTGGCGTGTAGCAGGGTCCACTGCCACACTATCTATCCATCTCTCTTCTGCTGTCCATCCCTGATCTCCTGTTCTTTTAATGAGGATTAACTGTGTTGTTCCGTACAGTGGGGATAATAATTCCTGGAATCCAGTCACTTTTAATGACCCCGGTTCTCTGTGTGGGAAAGAAAAATAGGATCTCCTGCAAGCAACCGACTGGACTGACCAGGAATCGCTAAATATTCGTTTTTCCCTGGCTCACCCCAACACACACACACGCACATACACATATACACATGACTATGTTATTATACTGCACGGTTGATACTGAAAGACATTAGTTTAACTTGACTTTCACTGAAGACAGACAGGACGGGACATATCCAACATGCCATTTATTTTATTTTATTTTTATTTAATATATTTATTTTTGTATTTTAAATGTGCAAATTCAATTTTTTAATTTGACATGTAATAAAAATACAATTTGACATTTAAATGTTTTATGTTGACATGTAAACCAACTAGACTGACCAGGAACTGCTAAATATTCGTTTTTCCCCTAAGTGTTTGTTCATTTGTGTTCTGTTATATATTAACACATGCTTGACGGTGTTACTTAGTGTCAGTGCATCTCAAGGTAAATATAGCCATAATAACGTCAATCATTAATCACTGATAAGATCAATAAACATCCAGTGTTGAGGCCAGAACACACACACACACACACACACACACACACACACCTTATCCACACCTTGTCAACATTGGCTTTGGCAGGTTGAAGTTCTTCAGCAGCAGAGGATGTACTTCCTGCGGCAGCTGAAGAAGTTCAACCTGCCAAAGCCAATGATGGTGCACTTCTACACCGCCATCATACAGTCTATCCTCACCTCCTCCATCACCACCTGGTACACCGCTGCCACCGCCAAGGACAAGGGCAGACTGCAGCGTGTCATTCGCTCGGCAGAGAAGGTGATTGGCTGCAACCTACCGTCCCTCTAGGACCTGCACGCCTCCAGGGCCCTGAGGCCCCTCCCACCCCGGTCACAATCACTTTGTACCACTCCCCTCCGGCAGGAGGCTGCGGTCCATCAGGACTAAAACCTCACGGCACAAGAACAGTTTCTTTCCGACTGCAACTGGCCTCATCAATACGGCCCCGGGTCCCCCACTGACTGTTATCCTGACCCCCACTTATGTCTTATGACATCTGACTTATGCGTTAACGCACACCTTGTACATATTCTGTTACTGCACATATCCTCATACTTACACTTATTGACACATCACACTTATTCTTAAAACACTTTTTCTCATCTTCTACTGTAAATTTGTCATTTACGTTAATTTCTGTTTCTTGTTTTTACCTGCCTGTCTTATGTTTATTGTTATGCGCCAACGAACCAAAGCAAATTCCTTGTATTGTAACAGAGGCAATAAAACTGTTTCTGATTCTGATTCTGAACACACACAGCACACACACACACACACACACACACACCTCAACATTGTGTCATCGGTCATGTGTCCTTGTCACCATTTTATTAATCAACCATTATAATAATAATTATGATAATAACAATTGCATAACTCTAAATGACTTCACTTTGAGACATTCTGTCCTCCTGTCAGGCGTGTGTGACTCATCGTCGTCTTCCTGTGCTGAACACAGCCTACCTCGTGTTGCTGCGTGGGACCACAGGTCGCATTCCCTGCAGCAGGGCATAGGATCCTCTGCACACCATCCCTCTGTTTCCTCATAGGCTTCATCTCAAAACAACTCTATTACACTGTAATACAAAGCATTATTTATATGACAACAACAACAACAACAACAACAACAACAACAACAACAAAAATGCCATTGAGAGGTATTGACGTTGTTCGCTTGTTGGGGTACTTTTTGGGAATCTAACCCCAAAACTACCCGAACCTCCACCATCCATTCTCAAGCCAGGTGTTGGGCTGTGTGCCGGAGGTGTGTGTGTGTGTGGGGGGGTGTTCATTCTTCATTCTAAGTGAACTTTGACCTCTTACGACCCGGCACAGCGTGTGTGCGGGGGCACCCTGGGGTGCGGATCGCACTGTTTCTAGGAAAGTGAAGAGGCTTTGCTATGTTTGCAAACAGCTCTGTTCCAGCGCCACAGTTTCACATGTCCGTGTGAATCGTCGTTCTTCATCGGTTCTGTCTGTCTGTGTGACTATCTGATCTGATCTGTATATCCATCCATACATACATACATACATCCATGCATCCATGCATCCATGCGTCTTATCTCTTCTGTGTACATTAAGGGCGGTTAAACGTCGCTGCAGCTCAGCGTAAGGATTTGATTGGCTGTTATGGGGCATTAAAAGAAACATTTTCTGCATCGTGTAATGAGCTTGCAGGCAGGTATTGTGTGTGTGTGTGTGTGTGTGTGTACTGGCATGCTCTTTCAGTATGCTGATTTTGAACAACTTCCCAGATTGAAACATATCTGGGAATATAACATTTAAAATGGTCAATAGGCAGAGACAGCAGCTTTTAAACGTGAGTGCGTGACTCCCAGGGAGTCAACAATGTAGCTGCAGGGAAAGTGTCATCTTCTGAAACGTGTTCTTCACCATGGATTGAAGAGGCCTGGTCTATGTGCTCTGGGTCTGCTTTCTTTATTTATACACTACTGAGCTTGACCCTGTGTTCTTGCCGTCCAGGTTGAACCTGCCGTGTAAGTGAGTGTCCACTCTCCACTGTGAGAACAAACTCAAAATGTTTTTTATGTTTGTTTGTTTTTTTGCAGAAAAAAATCCTTCTGGGTGAATTCCTAGTGAGTCCCAGCAGAAGGTGGAAGGGGTTGCTAAAGGCAGAAGCGTTTGGCCGCTGGCTGCAGGGTTCCTCCAGCGGGCCCAGCCGGCCTCTTGGTGCCCCGGTTAGCAGGGGTCCTGCCTGTGGCCTCGAAGGGCAGCTTCACCTCCTGCTGCTTCGCCCTGTGGAGGACGGCCTGGACCCTCTGCTGCCATTTGGGCACAGGGCCGGACACCACGGGGCCCGGGATGAGGATGGCCTCCCTGACCAGGGCCAGGCGCTTTGGGACTCTGACCCTGGTCATCACCATCCTGGTGGAAGCAGGGTTCTTGGGGTCCTTCATCGAGACAGGGGGCCAGGTGTATTGTTTCTCCTCATTGTCCTTATTGGTCATCACCACCTTGGGCTGGACCTGGGAGTCCTTCACCTGCCTCAGGAACACCCTGATGCCGACCGGGTGGCGAGGATCGCGCTGCAGCCTGCAGGTCCAGGTGACCTCCTGGTCAGAGATGCCTGATTTCTAAGAAGATTAAGTGATTTTGATTGACGTTAAGTTGCAATGGTTTTCACACGCACACGTTTAAAAAAAAATAATTTCATTATAAAAAACGGCCGATAAATGAGCTTACCTTGTCCATAGTCTGTTGATGTTTAGATCGAAGTGTCTTGTTTGTATTGATGCCGTGGAGCAGTTTAAAACTGTCAAATGTCAGGCGTGTGGTAGGAAATGTGAGCTTTGCTGCAAAAATTCACAGAATACAGGTGCCTCTGATATTATGATGTCACATATAGAATTGTAGAACTGGTCATCATGGGGCCTTTTTGGAATGTTGAAAATCCAAAACATTCCAAAAAGGCCCCATGATGACCATGTTGAATGAATTTGTGAATTAAGTTTTTTCATTGTTTAATGTGTATATATATATATATATATATATATTGTATATATATTATATAATTCTAGTATTTAGTATTCTTATTTCTTATTCTTATACTTGTAAAGAGAGAGTTTGTGAGTAACTGCAGTAACCAATTTCCCTCCGGGGATCAATAAAGTATTTCTGATTCTGATTCTGATTCTGATCTTTACAAGATATTGGCTCAGATGTTGATTATTATTGTATTTTATTTATGTTAATATTTCATGATTTAAAAGTGTGTGTTTTCTACCACCACCATGCCAAATATTGCTTCCTGTCGATAAGACAGATGCTCGTAAACATTCCTGAGTTGCCCTGTTTTTTTTGGTCACATTCCATAGTGACATACTAAACACGGATAAGTCATCTATATGGCGGAAATGACCCTCAACGCATCAGATAGTATTGTTTCAAAGGTAGCGCGGCGGAACTATCTATGCAGAGTGGCACAAATCTATTGTGTGTGCTAGCTCAGGAAACGCCAACGGCGTACACCAATGAAAACAAGCCAAACACCAGCTTGGCTTTGGGGTTTCATTTCCAGTGGATCTCTAACAAGTCAGGAGGGTTATGGGTTCCATTCCTCTCCCTAGCTAGAGTATTACACTAGCTAGCTAGTGTAATAGTAGCTAGGCTTCACTGACGTATCGTAAACTATTTTCTCTGGGTCCTATAATTCTCAATTGTCGTTTTGCTTTGGTCATAAACATTGCATCACCCAGGTGAGCGCTACCAGTGTGCTAGTGGATGAGGTGTGATAAGCCCTCACACACACACACACACACACTCACTGTGGAAAGTGCTTTGAGTCCCTTGAAAAGCACTAAAATACATGGATTTAATGTATTATTGCTAATAATAATAACAATAATAAATTATTATTATTATTATTATTATTATTGAAAGACAACCCCTTGATATGCACAATTTCGTTTTCAAGGAGGTCCATACCATACATACATACAATAACTTCTAAAATAAGGTGTTTCTTTTACTTTCTAACCATCTTCAAATGAGCTTTGTGCTTTCTGAGCTTGGCCGGTCCCTCAGAGATGTTTTGATGGGTGACCTTTGAACTCTGACCTGCTGATGACCCCAGCCAAGGTTCTTATAGCTCTGGAGCCGCAGACAGACTGTTGGGATTTGGAGAATAATTTCATTGCAGTACTACTCGTCTTAGCCGGCTGGAATGTTCTCTACATCTCTAAATGGCCAGAAGGGGAATATTTGAGACGATGTATGAAAAACAGTCAAGCGAGGAAAAGAGAGAGCGAGAGAGAGAGAGAAAGAGAGAGAGAGAGAGAGAGAGATTTAGAGGAGGAAGAGCCATGCAGGTGCATTATGAAATTCATAACCCAGGTCTGGGGTACCGGGGGGGGTTATTAAAACAAAATATATCTTGCACCACGGCCAGTCGGATAGGATACACAAAGGCAAATGTATAATCAGAAATGAATAAACAAACGCAATATGTTTTGGTGGATTTTATTCATGTACAGTATTCATTTAAAGCATCATTAAAGTTTGGTAGAGGTTTGGGTTGTAGTTGCCTTGCCGTGATGTAACTCCAAATATTGGCGAGATATTTTCAATAGTTGCTCCGTAGATTCAAACTTGATAATCCAAAAGTGTTTTTTTCTCTCCATCATTGACTTACATTGCACGGAGAAACAGGTCTCAGAGTCACACTTTTAGCAGACAAACGAACGTGAACAAAGCAGATTCTGCCAACGTATAAAATAACAAACCCAGATTCAGCGTTAAAGGACCGTTTGGACCAGCAGTTCGAGATCTGCTGGATAGGTGTAGGAATTAAAATCAAAGTTCATGTTTTTGTGTGTGAGTGTTTTGATATCAAGTGCAACAACAACAGGAATATATGTTGAGGTGTTCAGAGAGTTGAGAACATTCTAGTGTTTCCTGGCTGGCTGGTTTCTGACTGGTTTCGGAAGGCCGCGGAAGAGGGCTTTGTTGTGTGGGAGACAGATTTAGGGTTGGGACCTCGCAGGCCAGGGTGGGTAAAGGCATACATATCACACACTGCATTCCACCCGTCACTGCAGAGACAATAGTGTATCACTATGATCAGTGTGACTCAGGAAAAAATAGTCTCACACACACACACACACACACACACACACACACACACTAGGAAGTTCAAGTGACTCTTATTTAAACCATTGTAATATGTGTATTTATTTTTACAAATCGATGATCTGGTTTATTAAAATGCAATATAAGAACAACCAAACCAGCCCAGTATTAGTAAGCTATTTAGTTTAACTAATTAACAGGGCCAGGATAGTCTAGTGGCTAGAGGGTTTGACTCCCAGCCGAAGGTTTCTGGGTTTGAACCCCAATGTCCTCCAAAGTCTACCTACAGGAGGGTTATGGGTTCCATTCCTCTCCCTAGCTAGAGTATTACACTAGCTAGCAAGTGTAGTAGTAGCTAGGCTTCACTGACGTATCGTAAACTATTTTCTCTGGGTCCTATAATTCTCAATTGTCGTTTTGCTTTGGTCATAAACATTGCATCACCCAGGTGAGCGCTACCAGTGTGCTAGCACTGTTACTGCTACCATGAAAGTTGTAAATTACATTATCAAAGCTTTGGATGATAAGAAACACTGTGTGTCTCTTTTTATTGACTTGTCCAAAGATTTTTGATACCGTGATATATCATGATATATAACGGCCTGTTAACACTGTAGGTTATGCTACCTTACGGATAGGACTCAGGCTACCCAGTTTGAGGGTCTTACATTTGAAGTCCTAACCGTTTGTAAGGGGGTCCCTCAAGGTTCAGTTCTGGGCCCACTTTTCTGTTTACATTAACTGCTTGGGAGAGAATGTCCAAAACTCACTGAGCATTGTTACTACTCATGGTCTTTGGCAGTCTCTTGAGGCCATCTCCACCTACAAATACTTGGGATTATTAATTGATGGGCACTTCTCTTTTATGCCTCATATACAGAATCTGGTGGAAAAGTTGCAATTGAAGTTTTTACTTTAGAAACAAGTCTTGTTTCTCTCTCGATGTCAGACGAAGACTGGTTGAAGCGACATTTTTCGCCTGTTCTTGATTATGGGGATCTGTTGTACACATCAGTTCATTGTCTTCATATGTTGGATAACGTGTATCATGGAGCTTTGAGGTTCATTACAAACTACTCATCACTGTATATTGTACTCCAAAGTCAATTGGCCTGCTCTGCCAACACCTCGGCTTAGTCACTGGTATGTTTTGATCTATAAGGCCACTCTAGGTAAACATAAATATGGCACTTATGGGTCACGGTCTCCGGACACAATGCTTATGACTGTTCCTAAAGCTGTACTTGGACTTGGAATAGCCTGCAGAATGGACTGAAACTCCAGGACCAAGTTACTCTCACTGGTAATTGCAAATGTTTTAATTTGAACATATGATTGCATTTGCCCCTGCACTTTGTGTTGTATTGCATTACTTTTTGTATGTACTGCTGCCATTCTTGGCCAGGTCTCTCTTGTAAAAGAGATTTTAATCTCAATGGGACAAACCTGGTTCAATAAAGGTTCAATAAAAAAATCGGAAATAACTCACTGTAAGGAAGCTAGACAACCCCAGCTGCATTCTTTATTGCGATACAATAGAAACTAAAATTATATTATACATATAAACCTCCAAACTCCTTTTATTTTCTTAAGCTTTCCATATATTGACACAACTGAAGGTGAATAACCGGCACTGCGTTGCGCTGGCCTGCATGTGAGACCTTGGCTTGAACGAGATTAACCAACCGACGTGACGCATGTGTCGGTGGCTCCATGCCAACCTCGGGCCTTCCCATGATTCGTACCACACACTGATGGCACCGCTGCACCCCCCTCCCACCCCTCCCCCCGCTTTGGGAGGACTCGGAGAGGCAAGGAAGAGCAAGCGATCGCTGTGTTCTATCAATAGAGAGAGCTGTCCATCAAGGCCGCTGCTGGGGGGGGGGGGGGGACACTACTGTGTACTGTAGCGAGGGTTAGGCCAAGAGAAGGTTTTGCTGGACGAGGACGAGGACTTGGAGTAAGACAGGTAAGGGAATATTGAGGACTCAGAACTCGCTCAGGAGAGGCTAATAGGCTAATACAGCTCTATCCCCTAGACTTTACTGTACCCGGCCCTACATATTGGAAGAAGAAGCCAGCAGCCATCTTGGAAAAAAAAAACCTTTGGCACCAATGTCATGCAGGGTTTTGTGTGAGCTTGTTATATTCAATTTCGTAAATTTTCCTGCTGTAACACCTGAATTCCCCTTAATAGTGTAATAGTGTTATCTTTGTTATCTGTGTGTGTGTGTGTGTGTGTGTGTGTGTGTGTGTGTGTGTGTGTGTGAACTTGTTTAAGGGGCCTCATTAGTAAAACAAAAGTGTCAATGACATGGAAGTCAAATAAGGGCCACGAAGAAGAGCTCCTTCTTCAGTGTGAACTGGCAGCAAACAC
>OOFB01005837.1:0-12716 GCA_900323305.1 Trachyrincus murrayi
TTATTATGTGCCTCAGTGTGTCAGACCTGTCGATAAATAAGATGGAGCCTGCTTGAGTACTGTGTGTGTGTGTGTGTGTGTGTGTGTGTGTGTGTGTGTGTCTGTGTGTGTGTGTGTGCGTGTGTGTGTGTGTGTGTGTGTGTGTGTGTGGTGTGTGTGTGTCTGTGTGTGCGTGTGTGTGTGTGCGTGTCTATCTGTCAGTCAGCCAATGATTGTGACTTGCAGGGTGGGTGCATTCCATACGGTGGGTTCCTTCCTTGTGTTTGTTTTAATGTATGTGTGATTCAATAGTTATAAGTGGAAACGCCACCAGTAGTGGGTCTGTGGTATAGAGAGGTGAGACGCACTGACTCATCGCGTGACACTGACGGCGAGCTGGCAACACACCTGAATGATATTCTGATATTGATCAGTCATTTTGGTTCTCATGACGGTGACTTGTGTTCTTATCTAAATTGCCTTTGATGTAAAATCCACAACGTGAGGTATTCAGTCGTTGACGGAGCACCGTTGAGGGTCCAAGACATGTCAACCTCTCTCCCAACGGCCCCCTTTCTGAAGCGCCACAGACAGAGTGCCGTCTGGTGAATTGTGACACCCGGCCTCCTTGAGTCTGTGCCAAAGAAGCACTTTATTGGATGCTTTTTCACGGCCTTTCATGTTGCCTCCATAAGAGGCAGTGCTGCAGCTGTCAGGGGTCGCTCCAGTGGGGGGGTAATGTCGTAGCTCTCTGGCTATCTGCTGCTACCATCTCTCTTCCATGGAACCCAGGGACTTCCTGCCTCGAGTCCATGGAACACACGTCTGCTGTGTTTGGCAGTCCAGCCAGCCAGCCAGCCAGCCAGCAGAGCAGGGCCGGCGTTCAGGCTGCTTCATCCCCTCTCTGGGTCTCTCTGGGTCAGGCACCCAAGCATGACTCCCCCCACATTGTTTAGATCATGATACTATTTAGATTAAGGGTTTGCCCTTTATTTCCTACCAAAAAAGGAAGACAGCTTTATATGTCACCACTAATACTTTCTAGTACAACTACCTACGCATTATAATTAGTCAAACAAATTCTCTCATCTTTTGCAATTTTTTTTCTGATGTCAAACCTCATATGAATGAGGAAATAACAGTTTCCCATGCAGGAAATACTTCCATGTTTAGGGTGATGGTAGCCTAGTGGGTAAGGAACAGTGCTTCCAGACGGAGCACCGGAGAATCATGGGTTCGATCCCCGGTCTGCCCCCATCGTACCCCTGAGCAAGGTACTTAACCCTGAGTTGCTCCAGGGGAATGTCCCTGAAATAGTTAAGTACTTGTGAGTCGCTTTGGATGAAAGCGTCCGCTAAATGCCCTAAATGTAAATGTGATGTTTAAAGAATTCCTGCAAGTCCACGTCGATTCTCCTTGTTTGGGAGTGTGACATCATGTGTGTCACCCTCACTAACGCTGTCATGCGTCATGACCAATGGTAACTGAACAGCCGCTAGCAAGCATTGTACTCGGGTTGGACATTTTATGCTAATGTTACATTAGCATGGTATTCTCGCAGCGTCACAGTCAGACAGGCATGCATTTTACCACGCTGCTATCGCTCGTTATCACGAGGCCCGTAAAGGGCAGTGAGTCAGGGGTGACTCTTAGCTGTGCATTTCCCTTCAACGCACACATTTCGTCATCTGGCGGTAATAGACGGTACATTTATAACACCATTATAAATGAAGTGCTGTAGTGCTGCAGAGATGCCCTGACATACAAATATTTTTCTCCAGATGTAAAAAACATGTTTTTTATTCTTCATCCCCATCAATATGTTGAAATTACATATTTGTATGTGTGTGTATGTGTGTGTGTGTGTGTGTATACACACACACATATGCATGTTTTAGCTGTTCTCAATCTAATATGTGTAAATACATAGCCTATCATTGTCAAATTGTTGGCTATGTTTGGGCTTGAATTGGTATGCTGTTGTCACTGCAGTAAATGTCAACTGTTATGTTAACATTCATACAATTCATCAAATTGTTTTTGATGAAATAATTTCGAGACGGCCAAGCCACATTTTTTTTCTTAGCTTTTGTAAAGAACGGTCTCTCTCTGTTTTGCTCCTCGAGAATAAACCTTTTGAATGATCACACGTAGCACGAGTATCCATCACAACCCAAATGCCAAAGTCACCGGTGCAGCAACCCGAAGGAAAGGACCGGAGTGATGCGATGACGTGAAGTAAAAGGCTCCGCCAGAGAGAGAGAGATCTCTTCATTAGTCCTCATTAAAGCCCGGTACAAAACCCACGTCTGCTCAGCAGCCTTCTTCAAAAAGCAGGACCACCTCAGTTCACCTCAGCGGTAGGCATGTCTTCTCCCCTGCTCCACTGCTCCACTTCCATCCCTTCCCCATGCTCCTCGGCCTGCAGATGGACCAGAGAGTGGCCGTACTGTCACCGCTAGATGACATCCTCTGTTGACACATGAGTGTGTGGGTAACCTTTTGAGTATGTAAACTCAACAAAGCACTTGGGAGAGGAACAAGGGTGCAATTCAGTTGTTGGTTTAACATCATGGACGCCTTCCCGGGACAGATAGTCTCCGCTTCTATTCACTTATTTAAATTAGTTGGCTTTTTTTTGTTGCTCTGTTTTGTTTGTTTCAATGTGGCCATCACCAGAAATAGACCGATATCCTTGCTATTGACTCGGCAGACTACTTGCATCAAACAATGACTAAATTTGCAATAAACCCCCTTTTTTTTGTGTGTGTGTGTGTGTGTGTGTGTGTGTGTGTGTGTGTGTGTGTGTGTGTGTGTGTGTGAAAACTATGAATATTGTATGTTGATGCATGATTCGCCCCGAGTTCCTCCTTTTCAGTTTTCTTTGTGTTACTGCACCTTAAGGAGTGGTTTTGTGTCAGTTCCGATGTGGATATGAGCTCTTCGCTCCACCAACCTGTCCCTCCGGAGTAGATATCCTGAGAATCTCAAACCTGCTCAAAAACATGCAGGCTGTCATCACGATAAGAATGAGGTCATTTATAGCGATATGCTGTGTATGACAATATGCTGAATTTAATTAAAATTACCATTCTAAACAGTCCAACTGAGAATTATTACATTAAAGTGTAGAGTCATTTAATTTCAGGTGTGTTTTATTTCACATATATCATCAGTAGGGTAAAACTAACCTCTTTGCCATTTCATCATTTCATGGACATATTTTCGCATCGTCTTTCATTTTGACTACACAAATTGATATTGCGACGAGTCAATAGCATTTTTATTTCAGATCCCACTCAAGACAATAAACGGTAATTTAATTAGTGCCCTAACTGCCTGGAGTACTTATTGAATTTCTTCAAGCTTCTCTTTCTAAGGACAGAGAAGATGGATCGACTTGACCGAATGCATTTCAGACGTTCCTTTGATGGCCCGAGGTACCAGTAGGTACAAAATGATGGCAGGAGGAATTATTTCTATTTTATGGCAAAACTCCAGACAGTGACATCACAAATCCCTAAATCTGGATTATCCTTAAAAACATCATGAAATGAAAATAGTTTTTTCCCCCTACTTTGCTCATTTCATTTCCATTCCAACGACCGATGCCAAAAAGAAAAATGTTTTCACATCCAAATGTTGTCGATGTGATTTAATCTGCAGTTGTCTGTATAACATCATCACGTTTCCCAATAATATCACTAATAATATCAATATCATATCAACATGAAGCCTGCACATTTACATCCTAAAGGTTCAGATCACATTCTTCCTGCGTCTTTGCTCTGTTATACCGTATATTTAAAAATGTTTTACTTGGAATATTCTGTCATGTTACAGAAGATGTTCTCTGAATGCTGCGTATCTTTAAGGAGCTTCAAGGTGACATAAAAAAGACGAACAAAAAAGCATAATTTTCCAGTTTGACTGGAAAAGTCATATTTTATCTGAACCAAAACCCTCAGGCATTTACCAGGCTCTTCGTTCCTGGGGAACTTGATTGACAGCTAAAACAAAAACACACACACACACACACACAGATCCTGGTCGCGAGGCTCGGTTCAATAGGAGGCTTTCTTAACCAGAAATTCTAGAATAACCAAGCAACCGTTCAGTTGTCATTCTTATTAAAATGGGGGAAAAGGCTCCAAGCTTGGAATGTGCGTGACATCTCGTGAAACGCTCCTATTGGCTGAAACATACGGAACATAAATAACGCTGACATTCACAATGAAGTGGTCCTGTCCTGCGTCGCCCTAACATTAACCCTTATTTTGTCTTTTCCACTGGAAGTCTTGGATTACAATTCCACGGACGATTTGATATAACATGTAATATATATAATAATAGAATAATATATAAAACCCACATCTGTGAATGACGTCCAATGGCAGCCCTTGTAGATTTAAACCCAGCAGGCTGTGGATGTGCACTGGGGTGAGCCTCAGCAGATGGTGTTTTGTTTACAGTAGATCTGGTAGCAGAGACGTGTCAGAGTCACGCGAGACTGCCACCACCACCACTGCCACCACCACTGCCACCACTGCCACCACCACCACCACCACTACCACCACTACTACTACCACCACCATCACCACCACCACCACCACCGCCGTGTGAGGTGACAGCATAGATATGGCACAAAAAAACGCACGTCACCCAGTGTTCATTGTTGTCATTTTGGAAGTCCCAGGCAAATTGTACGTTATCGTCGCCAAAATAAAAAGAAAAGTGATTTATTTGTTTTTAAACCCCGTTGCGTTGGTTTGGCCTTGGTCTGGTGGATGGGGGGGTGGTGAGAGAGAGAGACGAATGGCTAAAGAGACTCTTGAATTGATACGCCGGCACAATGGATGCTCTTGAAATATTTGTGGAAGTTGTTTTCACAGCTTCTTGCTAATGGGGAGGCGATGGCGGTGAGTGCTGTACTTTGGATTTGGCCGCTGTGTCTCCAAGCACGTATTTAATTGGACCCGTCGCTGGATAAGTGTGCACTTGACAGTCTGGAAAATTTCGGTAGAGAGAGAGAGAGAGAGAGAGAGGGGGGGAGGGAGGGAGAGAGGGAGAGAGAGAGAGAGTAGCTAGCTGTCCATTCTGATTTTCTACTTTGGAACGTCTTTTTTTACTCTCATGAAAATGGCCCCAAGCTACGCCCCCCCTCAGTGGCTAGACCACAGTCTGTGTGTTGCATGTTAATGTAATATAAGGAGGTGTGTTGCATGGAAGCATTCCATTTATAAACATTACATTTATTTTGACATTGTTTATTCATAACTTTATCAGATGCTGGATAATATTTGCCCACATGCGCAGCCGCTGAATCCATCCCTTTGTATTCATTCACACACACTTTGTGTGTATGTTTGTGTATCCATACGATCCGAAGGAGTCCTCTTTGCAGTGGGGTGGGCGTGGAGAGATTGAGTTGAGTCGGGTTTAATCAATGCTGTTGTTGATACAAGAAGATGGCTGAGAAGTGATTGAGTTCTCCCCCGGGTGACCTTTCATCAAGCAGAGAACACAACAGGAAGCTAGCTGTGTCCACACACACACACACACACACACACACACACACACACACACACACCTAACCCTAACCACACACACACACACACACACACACACATCTAACCCTAACCACACACACACACACACATTACATTACATTACAGTCATTTAGCACACACACACACACACACACACACACACATATATTAAATGAAGTAATGGTTGATCTATCATTTTGAGAGTTTACTCCTAATGGGCTGTGTAGCACAACTACAGTCGTGCCTCTGGTTCTGTTCCTTGGGCCATTAACCACAGTCTGGTGGCATCACGATGATGAGCTGTATTCATTCATTCATAAACCTCTCTCTCTGCTCAAGTTTCATCCCATCATTTCATCATTTTTGTCCCTATGTATGTGAGGAGGAGGACAGACAAGTGTGCAGTACATACAGTGCTACAACTGTCAAATGAAATATCAGGTAATTAGTAATATTATTATAAGTATTATTATTATTGTCTTTGGATTGGATAATGCATAATTATAATTATTTTTATTTATAATTATTTCCGTCATTATATTGACATACATTTTGCAATCATGCCTAATTTGTTCTCTCATACCTGGTTTCAATTATGACACTTTTTCTTTTGTTATCTGTACCATTTATTTCTGTACCAAGATTTTCAGAAAATATTTTCATCCGTAGACGATTCTTAGAAGTGTAATTATATCCACTCAATATCTAGTAAATCGGAAGAACAAAATCTCACGGCTAGATTCCTCCGGTGTTAAAAGCCCCGTGGTGATGTCAGTGGTGGTGGATGAGAGAATTTCACTGCCTAGGAATGACCCTGTGTTGTACTGTTCAAGTGATCAATAAAACACTTTGACTTTGACTTTGAGCTGGTGCTCTCTCCTTGTGGAGCGGCTGGGACAGACCAGGGATGGAGGCGACCTCCTCCTCCAGGGACTCATGCGAGGGTGGGGGAGTGGGAGTCGAGGGAGGGCCGGGGGTGTTGGTGGTGTAGGTGGTGTTGGTGGTTCATGCATCATCGCTACACAGGGGGGGGCCTCCGCGATCTCACCTCGCTGCAGGATTAAACGTCCACGGTTACTCCCCTCCCCCTGCCTCTCCTGTATAGCATGAAATGTCATTACTGCTGTGAACAGAACAGCACTGGATGTCCAAGAGGCTTTGGAGGAGGGGAGACAAAGCTGTGGCGGCAGAGGTGGTGCTGCAGGACACGTGTGTGTGTGTGCGTGCGTGTGTGTGCGTGTGCGTGCGTGTGCGCGTGCGTGTGTGTGTGTGGAGTCCTGAGCTCCACCCCCTCTCCTCCTGACCACACGAGTTATCTCTCAGCTCAAAGGAGAGAGCTGGACCTCCCCTTGCCTGTCTGTCTGCCTGTCTGTCTGTCTGTCTGCCTGCCTGCCTGTGGAGACTGGACTCCCAGGGCTCCTTCCTCTTCAGTGGGTCATCCACTAGGACTGTATTCTTCTTGGGGAGGCCGGGGTGGGGGCGTGGGGGTGAGGGGAGGGAGATTCTTCATCCGTCCGTCCGAGTCGTGGCAGATCTTCGGTCCCAGCTTCCCAAGTGTAAGTAAAGAGGAGAGGAGAAACCGTGCAGGGGTTTTCTAATGTACGGTATCCTGTGTAATCCCGTGTTTCGTGTTTCCTATTTATGTCTGGAGGTTGAGATGAGCCCACTCAGATCCTTCTCTTTAGATCCTCTCGGGTTTTATTTGTGGGGCTCCCCAGCTGGTGCTGGGAGTCTAAATGTGTGTTTGTGTGTGTCCAGCGCCGGTTAGGTTCAATGCGGGCACGGAGGAGTGTTTAACAGTCTCGGGGATAAAGGTGACCGGTGGTATCACCTCATTTGCCGGATAATCCCGTGGGATTGAATTAAAGAGGCCCAGGGATTAGTGACACAGGTGAGCACCCTTGGGAGGTTAATTCCCTTCCCAGCTACACCAATGGGACGTGACATCTCTCTCTGTTTTGAATTTTAATTTTCTCACCAGCAACTATAGATGCAGCATATAGAGTTTGTTTTTTTCAACCAAATATATTGGCTGAAAATTCTAATTATTGCCGTGTATGTGGTGATTGATGTGTCTTGCTTGTACGATCATTCATAACATTTTATTTCTTATTAATATCTCATGTCATCTCTGCATGGCACCAGACTTTCATACTGATATGGATGTTTTGAAGCCATTTTTAGACTGATCAGATGGTTTGCTAACCTGACCCGATGGTTTTCATGATAGTTGGCGGTAAATGCTGTTTGTCGAGTGGCGGCATCGAGTGACGGTTGCGTCTTTCATTTGATTTGCTTTAGATTTGAGTGCTCGTTAGGCAGCTAGGTATGTCCGTGTCACATGTAAACATTTGAACACCTTTAGTATACCTTAAGTATACAGGATTACAGTTTTTAAAGGTGACGCTATCAGCGCAAGCTTAGCTCAGCTCGGCTCCTGGAGTGAAGCCCTCGTCAATATGTACTCTGCAGATCACATTTACTCTGGCCTTTTAATGTCACCCACGCAGCTAATCAAACGCCTACACCGCACACACAGCACGCAAGCACAGCGGCCGGGTCTCCGTCTCCTTTCCAAAGGAAGGAGGTAGAACAGACCTTGTGACGCCAATAGCCTTGGAAAATCAAGGCTTCCTATACGTGCGTGCCATGCACCCACCCCTCGCCGGAACGATCTTCATCGATTTCCTCTGGCCTTCGTGTTCCCCCTGAGCTGAAACGATACCCTTCAGCACCGCCGAGCACAGACGAAGGAATGTGTCGGGGGAAATGACAGGCCGCATATTTTAGTCCAGAAGAGAAAAAGGAAAGCCCTACCTTGGTGTTGACGGTATTTTTCTCTTTGTTTTTCTCTCACAACTCTGTAAAGAGAGTAGAGGGTCTTCTGTCACACCCAGAGTAATTACATCAGATGGACAAGGTCACGGGCCAGCTCCTGTTACCGGTAGCTGGAGCACGTTGATCGGTTGAATTCACCTCTGGAAGAGATTTAGTTTCCCTGTGCGTTCTCAAGGTAAATAACCCAATTAGACGTTTGTTCCAGAAGCAATGAGGAAACCACTCATTGCTTCTGGCTGATGTAAGAATGTATTGAAGGTAATAGAAATGTGTTTTTATTTGTTTAACTTTTGGAACTAGGGAAACAAGTGTTTACTTCTAGCTGCAAAGAATATGCCGGATGAACGGATGATTGATTGTGTTTCTCTCATGCATCAAAATGGTTCTCAACATGAATTTCTCTCTGTGAATGGCCTCACTCTGGTTTGAAGAGATCTCTGGTTGACCAGATAGAAATATGAATAATCTGATAAACCTGCTTCCTACACTGATGGATCGGTGAAGCTTTTTACCTGTATTTTGTTATGCTGCCGTTGAGCTTTAGGATATTATTCATACCGGCATTCAAATCCTTAGCTATTTCAATAAAAAATACTTCCACACGACTGAGAACAATCCACCCTTGAACACTAAAATCTGTAATAACCATCTCAAAACTGTTAACTATCGTTTCTAAATGAGACTCAATTCAATATTTGTTCAGTTATTAGATTGTCATCAACACATTTTTTCTTAATCATCTTAACAACGTCAATAAACATTTATTTTCCAAGAATTACAATCCTACAGCTGGCAGAATCCCAGACTTTGATGCAGAACATCGCATAATATGACCTCTTGGTTTTGTATTATTAGGCCGCAGTTGAAGTGGACTTAGAGAGTCAGTATAAAAACTATTTTAAGAAGACTAATAGTCATCATTTATCCCTCCCCCCCTCAATATTCCCTAACAAGAAATGAAACGTGAGATAAAGATTACATGCCTCTCCGTTGTGGATTTGTGAACCAATTATCCAGCCATTTCATTCAATTCACTCTTTAAATCCCACCCCAAGTTGTTGCGATTCCTTCACAGTGGAATAGTGCTAGCATAGCGTTCTGGCATGCTGACCGCTGAGCGCACGGTTGTTTAGCCCTGTCATGTTATGCCACTGTGTGTCCCGACCAGGGAACATGTCATTTGTCAACCATATTGAATTATTCACCGTGTGTGAAAGTCTCACCCATGCTCAGTGTGGGGTCAAAAATCGCTATAACGTGAGCCGTGTTGACACGGCTGTTATTTATGTGTATCCAACACGCCAGTTTGAAGCCAGGCTGATCACTGATGTGGAGGGAAAGAGCTTTCAAAGACAGCAAGGGATATTTGTGTGTGTGTGTGTGTGTGTGTGTGTGTGTGTGTGTGTGTGCGCCCGTCAAGTCAAATGACTTCATCAGACAATGGCTGGTAGTCATGGGCAACTATTAGTGTTGCATCACACATGCTAGTCTGAGGATGAATTCAAGACTGGAGAAGCAACATATTATTCATTGTTTCTCTCTTTCCCACTTTCACTATCTGTCTCTCATTCTAACTGTCTCACTGTCTATTTGCCTGTTAGTCTGTCTGTCTGCCTCTCTCACGCACACACACACACACACACACACACACACACCAGTGGTGGAAGAAGTTTACTTAAGTAAAAGTAGTAATACCACACTGTAGAACTACTCTGTTACAAGTAAAAGTCCTGCATTGAAAAGTATCGAGTAAAAAGTAAAGTAGTATCAAAATATACTTAAAGTACCAAAACTAACATTATTATCATGATGTGATATTCTCTTCCTGCAACAACTCAACTCTCGCGAGACTTCTCCTCAGCGAGACTTGGTTAGACACAAAATGGGGTCCAGGTTGAAAAATCCCGAAGTTACCCTTTAACGGTGTGTGTTTTTTACCACGACACATTTCAGGAATATCATGAGCAAGTGGCCAATCTCCTGAGCTGCCTCTCGTCTCTTGAGATGGATGGCTTCGGCTGAATTTCAACAACATGCTGCTCTGATCTGCGTGTGTATTATGATTATTATTGTTATTGTTTCCCAGCCCGCTCCTCCATCATCATCATCACACAACACAACCCCTCTGTCAGCCTCAGGCGGGGGGGGGGCCTCATAATCCACCACTGATGAGCATAAATCTAATTAATTCAATCAATTCGTGTCCTAGTTTCCCGTTTGCCAAAGACATGATTGCCAATTGGAGTGATATCGGCGAGTTAGAGATTTGCGGCGCTCTGCTTCCTCTCATGCCGCGTCCTGTGGATCGGTATGTTGGGACTTATCTGTATACCTTTTGTTCTAAACACGCTGTTACAAACACAATGTTACAAACCAGCTGTTACAAGCGAGCTGTTACAAATACACTATTACAAACACAATGTTACAAACCAGCTGTTACAAACACACTGTTACAGGCGAGCTGTTACAGGCGAGCTGTTACAGACATGCTGTTACAAACACACTGTTACAGGCGAGATGTTACAGATGTTACACACTTGTGTGTGTTTATGTGTGCCTGCGAGTGTGCGTGTCTATTCACGGTCACACGTTTATGATGGGATCCACACACGGGTGCAGAGGCATGGATCATAATTAACTCCGCAGGGTCTAGAATGGTTTTCATTCCCCTGGCATCTGTTTTCATTTCTGAGCTCCTGTCGAGGTAACTTTACCCGGCGGCCAGATGGACGGTTCGTCCCATGCATCATTGTTTGTCTGACTTAACACAACGATGGCTGCACACTGCAAAGAGGAACAACCACCAGTCAAACAGTCACAAGAGTAGAAGGAATCTGTGAAACGTGGTAGAGGCTAATCCATTTGTAAAACAAGCCATACCAAGAAAATGGTTTTGAAAGGACATGAGGAATGAAAAATCAATGTTGAGAAACACTATGAGCTATGGGTAAATAATGAATAGCCGGCGACTATTTGTAACAGCGGTCATTCGTCTCAGAGTTTGGCGAGATGATGAATCAATAACCCCCTTGTGTCTGTGTTGTCTTGTGTTCCAGTCTCCTCCAGGCACTAGGCGCCTCCACCCCCAGGGCAGACCCCCGCTGACGTTGATGCTGCTGGGCTGCACTCCCCTAGGCTCTCCCCTCCACCTCCACTTGCTCCCTCGCACGTCTCCTCACCCCCTCCTCCTCTCCCCCCCGTCATGGCGATGAGCAGCGACCCGGGGTGCGCCCGGAGGCCCGACGACCCCGCCGACCTCGACGACTCAGCTGACGCTGGCGACCTCGCTGATGTCATGGCGGCGCTGACGGCCCGCGACCCGCGATCATCATCATCATCATCATCATCATTGGGTGCCAACGGCCTGAAGAATGGAGCGGCGAGGAAGGACCAGGGTCCCCTGTCCAGACCCCAGCTGACGGGCAGGAAGCTGTCGCTGCAGGAGCGGGGGACGTACCAGGGGGGTCACGGGGGGTCCGGTCACACCGCCTCTCACCGTGCGGCGCCCCGCAGGCCCACCGTGGAGTCCAAGCGTGTGTCCATCTCAGATGCCCAGGTGAGGTTAATCATTACCCAGGTGAGCTTCATGATTGTTACCCAGGTGAGGTTAATCGCTACCCAGGTGAAGTTAATCGCTACCCAGGTGAGGTTAATCGCTACCCAGGTGAGGTTAATCGCTACCCAGGTGAGGTTAATCATTACCCAGGTGAGGTTAATAATCGTTACCCAGGTGAGGTTAATAATCGTTACCCAGGTGAGGTGAGAGAGAGAGAGAGAGAGAGAGAGAGAAAAAGAAAAAAAAAACTAAAACACTACTTTAAATCTAATAGAATAGCTCAAAATGCTATATACCCTCAGTTGGACTGTAGAATGGTGCTTTGAATGCATAAGCAGGTCAGGTCATGGGCTGATGATCATTTTCCCTCCCAGATAGTTTTATCTCAAGGTCATTAAAACGCTGTTAGATTAGAGAGCGACAGTAATGTGACTGGGCATGTGCTTAAGCAGGCATCACTTAATGAATCCGTGTTGGGTAATCCTTCTGTGTATGTATGTGTGTGTATGTGTGTGTGTGTGTGTGTATGTGTATGTATGTGTGTGTGTCTGTGTGTGTATGTATGTGTGTGTGTGTGTGTGTGTGTGTGTGTGTGTGTGTGTGTATGTATGTGTGTGTGTGTATGTGTGTGTGTGTGTGTGTATGTGTATGTATGTGTGTGTGTCTGTGTGTGTATGTGTATTAATGTATTAATGGCTCAACATGTAAAGTAAATCGTAAAACCTAATAGATTTGCAGATGATGAATAATGCAGGAAACGTGTATGATAGGCCGGTGTTTTTCAACCTGTGGTG
>OOFB01005839.1:0-12563 GCA_900323305.1 Trachyrincus murrayi
ATGGTTTTGGTGTTCCTAATTTTCGACACGGCCATGGCTAGTGTTAGTGATTTCCATTTTTTAAAAACCATTTTACAGTGAATCAACATGAACTTCTGTGTGAATGTGCGTATGTGTGTATGTGTGTATGTGCGTATGTGCGTATGTGCGTATGTGCGTATGTTTGTATGTGCGTATGTGCGTATGTTTGTATGTGCGTATGTGCGTATGTGCGTATGTGCGTATGTGCGTATGTGCGTATGTTTGTATGTGTGTATGTGTGTATGTGCGTATGTTTGTATGTGCAACCAACCAACCAAATGTCCCCTGTGTGATGAATGAAGTACTTTTATCTAATCTATTATAGTTAGTATATTTAACATCCTAACAAGGAAGGGCTACACTTTCTGCGGGGACAGCTGAAATACAGTCCAACTGTGGTTCATGATCACTATTGATTTGTACAAACAGCTATTATGCTGATAAACACATTTTGTACATGTGTGTATGTAGGCGGAACAGACTAATGTATGCATTTATTTGTTAATTGTTATTATGTTATTGTGTAACCCTCCATAAGATATAGTCTGTGAAGAAAATCGAATTTATTTCCACATGATGATGTCATCCAGCAACAAGGAAGCAATATACCTGTATAAGATAAAACCCTCTCTGTTTGTGTTTTGGATAGTTCAATCTAAATAAAACGTTCAATACACATGTGTAATTTTATTTAATTATTTAAGATTTTTAAACCAAACATAATGTAAAATTATGGTATTCTGGAAATTATAAGGTTTAGTATAATTACATTGAATAATTTAAGTGATATATGTGCACACATACCAATCATAGGTCAAAACATTTCTAAATGTGGCTAAATTATAAATGCCAGAATTGGTACTAAATGAAGAGCCGTTTGGGATCCCAAAGAGCTGGCTCTTATCACTGAGCTGAGCCAAACGATCTGGCTCACTATCCGGAATCCGGAATTCCCATCACTAAAAAAGTCCTTCTAAAAAAGTCATCTCCCGGAATATCCGACACCTGATAGCAAAAGACCAGAGCTGGGGACTTGAGACTTGAGTCGGACTCGAGTCGCGAAAATGGGGTCTTGCGACTCACCTGCCGTGAGACTTTACTTGAGACTTGACTGCTTTGAGAATTGACTCTCTGGAGACTTGAAAGCAAAGATTCGGTCAGATTGCGATCAGCTATAACAAATAATCATAGCATGCATTGTTTGTTTGTTGCTATATGCTGGATGCTTATAGGAGAAACACTGCGTTATTATCTCAGCCCAATTTCCCCTAAATAGCCACCGGAGTACTCGGAGGGAAGTGCCGCTGTCCGGCAGCCTCCACTCTGAAGCACGTCAGGTAGCCCGCAACACTTGACCTGGGATCACCTCTTTGTTTTCCCCGGTTTAGCAATGTTAATTTGACAGACCATCAGTTAACACCGCTAGACCGGGACTTTCACTGCTGATTGTCCCTTTCGTTCCCCGCTTTAGATCGTTTTTTTACGTATCACAAATATCTGTTGAATATCCAATATCTTTCTAACTCTAAAAAATTACCCTACAGGAAATATTTCAAACGTTATGGCCTAGTGCTTACCGAACCTCATACTTTTTAGGAAACTCTGCTGTCATAAAATGTCTTATTTCCGGACTAACATAATTATCCGTTCAATATCATCATATTTAAACTTCCTATATATTTTTTTATTTGTTTTATTGTAGGCCTATATCTCTTCAACCACAACCATGCTTATGCTTTTCCGGTGTCTTTAATCTTTTTTTCACAAAAAATGGCTGGTAAGAAGCTTGTGTTGCTGGAGAATTTTTTTATCCACCAGCCACAGTGGCTGGTGACTGAAATAGTTAACTTCAGGCCCTGGCGCTGAGGCAGGTTTGCTTCTGCATTACTGACATCTTCTGGATTGATTTGGCCATTCTCTCTCAAAATTCTAATTAATAACCGTGTTTTACACAACAAAATAAACAATCTCTAATTAATCGCCCAATTAGTCGTCTTATTAATCAACCAAAATTGTTTTATTTGGAATCTGCAACGCTGATTGCAAATGTATCAGTGTTCGCTTCTATTTATCCATGTCCACTTTTACTATTAAGACTTGAGACTTGACTTGGACTTGCGCCGAAAAGACTTGACTTAACTTGGACTTGCACTCAAAGACTTAAAACCAGCTCTGTTAAAAAGACTATCTTTACCACCAGGAAGAAACTCTCATGACAGACCCGCCTTATGGCTGTGGATGAGACTTTCTCACACAAGCACACACACACACACACACACACACAAATTATGGAATTTGCTTGTTTCCTGTTTTGTTTCTTTTGAAGAGTTGGTTGTGTTAACACACAAGCACAATCACACAATGTGTGTGAGGGACATAGAGGGGTGCATGGTAGAGCAAGCAAGGGAAGGATTTGAACAGATTGCAAGGACAGCCTTCTGTCTCACCACCATTGTTGTTTTACCTTGTGTGATGTGAATGATTTGTGAATGATTTGTCGACTTGACTGGCAAGTAGCAACAATGATTTACTTACAGTTCTCATCATGATGGCTGCTGATTCTGCCTCCATTACTGTACAGTACATTACATTACAGTATAATACAAGCCTGGAATGTTGGTCTAAGACAGTTTATTCTGTTTTCGACCAACGTAAGAGCTAAACAGAAATTAAACAAGGCAAAATGATATATTAAGCTAAACTCTGTTAACACCAGAAAGTTAGCAAATACACAAACAAACTCATAATTATCAGACAATTGGACACAAATAAATGCAGTTAATACTTGTTGCCCTCTCAACTGGAGCTAAACTTCTGTTATACTCTACCCGTTCTTCCTTTTACTTACTACTACTATTACTTGTTTATCTCCTGCGTTGTTTGTCTCTGTGTTAAGGTTACTGCACTGTTTCCATTTTTTGTCAACTTCTTTCCGTTACCTATGAGTTTACTGTGGGTGGTGGTAGTCTAGTGGGTAAGGAACAGTGCTTCCAGATGGAGCACCGGAGAGTCATGGGTTCGATCCCCGTGTCTACCACCATTGTACCCCTGAGCAACGTACTTAACCCTAAGTTGCGCCAGGGGAATGTCCCTGAAATAGTTAAATACTTGTAAGTCGCTTTGGATAAAAGCATTAGCTAAATGTACTGTCTTTTCAAAATAAAAGTTATTCTGTGTTCATGGGAAAAAATAAAAGTAATGTCAGAAATACATTACGAAGGAAACTTTAACACATAGTGTGCATTGGGGTCATTTACAATTATATTAAATGTGTTTACCCAGACAGTGACACACAATACGTGCAAATAATACAAAATGAACACCAGAAAAGAATGATGGTAATTATAGTTAGTCTACTTAACCCTAGCCGAGTTGGAAGGAAAACAAACACACATATCACTCTACGCCCCTCTCACCCACACACTGCCTGGGTCCAGTTAAACACGTTCTCTTCAAGTCAGAGGCTAATTCAACTGTTCCCAACATGCACTCTGACTGACAGCACAGGTCCCAGCACGCTGGCCCTGAAGTAGAGCGGTGCCAGATTGGTCAATTTGCTCCGGTTGGAGGCTTTTCTTTAGAAAGGAAATGACAGTCTGGCTGATGTTATTTCACATGTTTGTGTTCTTAAGGCTGAAAAATATGGATTTTAACTCATCCACACAATGAAGTAGGAAGTAACATGAAGCACAGTAAATTTGGCTCAGCTTGCAATACCTTGTGCATGTACCAAGCGCTGTGCACAAGTGGGGGTGATTGTAACATATCTGAACGAGTCTCACGTCTTCACTCTGGAAGAGTGGGAGTGCAGGGCTAGCATATATCTATAGTGACTTTGTATTCTACATTTTCATATTTAATAGCCACTTCTGACCAGGGACAGCCATTAGTCCATACGCATTCCAAATTGTGTCCGATCATAAGGTAAAAATAAAACACTAATTTATTATTTACGCACTTTGATTCAAACAAACAACAAACTGCAGTACCATGCCTGCGTGCTGTGGAGTGGAAAACCTTTTCACTTCATGTCTGAAACCCTCCCACACAAACAGCCATTCATATCCAGGTAAGACAGGGGTATGACGTCACCAGGAAGGTATGTATCTTAAAGCGTAGTATAGTAGTATATAAGTATAAAGCATAAAAGGTACATTAAATAACAGCGCAATGATAATCCTAAATTAATCAAATATATCTTAGAACTTAAATTTGAGTATTTGTGTGCATTTTTACACTTCATTCATTTGTGATTCATTTTAAAGTCCATAAACAGCTCCTACATTCCAGCCCCTAATTGTCTCAAACAGGGCAATTACTGTATATGTAAATATACTTTAAAAGGAGCCTGAAAAGTAGCAATGAACTTTAAAAAATAAATTGAATAGCAATTGAAAAAGAAAAAATCCTTTTGAAAAACCAAGATAATCCCAAAACCGGTATACTCCAATGGCAAAGGGGGCTATAATCCCATGGAAAAAAAAGAAGATAGATATAATATATATATATATTGTTAAATATATCTATTAGAGGTGTAACAACCTCGAATCAAAATTATGAACATTTGATTTCAAATTAAAAGGAGTTCACGATTATGTGAGTGACTTCACGTCATACCAGGGCTTCACTAAAAATGTGTCAGAAAACAATCAATGTACAAAGACTGGTGTGATAATTTATGAGTGAAAGTGACTAGTTGACACGTTTGCCATTGAGAATTGAAGCAAGATTTTTAAGCTTTTCTTTAAGTGTCGCAACGCAACACAGACAGTGGAGCACCTTCCATGGATTATTATGGCAGCGTTTCCCAGCCGAATGCAGAAGCTGAGCAGGCATATGTTGCACGCCAACACAGACATTCAATAATGCATTTGCACCAAAGTACATGGGATTGGGCAAAACTAATGAGTACATTTGGATTTTTTTTAAATACAGTTTGCCATCTTTGCTACACGCGAGTGCCATACGTTGCCCAAGCAACATATCAAACATGGCAGGATATATTCACAAATGCCAATAGAACATTGAAAGACAATTAATGGTTCACAAGGTGTTCCGAAAATATTGTATGTCCTATTTGTGAGACTTTAAAGTTTGATTGTTGTTTGTTTTAATATTCTCTATTTTTGTTATTTATAAACTATAATTAGTTTAGTTATTTAATGAGAACCAAGTGTTTTTTCTTTATAAAACAAGGCAGATAGCCTTACAGTGGTGTAAGCCCAGCCATCAGCATTGTAAAAAGAAAAAAAGTATATATATCGAAAATCGAATCGAATCGTGAACTCAAAGTCGAAAGTCAAATCGAATCGAGGATTTTGAGAATTGTTACACCCCGTCAAAACGTCTCTTTCAGTAGACAGTTTGCTGATGGGCCTTTCCAGGGTGTTGGTCTTGGTCTTTACCCTGACTCGACGTACATGCCCTCTGCTGTCAGGCACGGTCTCTTCGATTTTACCCATTAGCCAGGAGTTGCAAGGTGACGTTTCGTCAACGATGAGGACCACGTCTCTTGGGACTAGGTTCTTCCTTACTTCATTCCATTTTTGTCTTTCCTGCATTAGTGGGAGGTATCCACGTGTCCACTGCTTCCAGAAAACATTGGCCAGGTATTGCCATCCTGTCTCCCTCCAACTCTCAATACTCCTTTCGTAAGAGTAGGGTCGAGCTTATAGATGTGCTACTTATGTTTATGGCACTATTCCCTTTCTTTAGTGAACCTATTTCCTTTTGGAAATGTAGCTGCTGAACATAACATACAAGTGCCTCCTCAGCGTGTGCAAGATCTTCAACTTAAGGGACTTTGAGCACGTAGTTGAGCCCTGGCTTTGTTCATCTGATCATTCAGTTGGCTTTGCAGCTGGTCAGAATCCATAGTGCTGAACGTGGCTTGCACTTCTTTTCTTTTGTGGCTTAGTTGCCGAAGCATCTTTTTGAATTTCAAGACCCATGCTGTAGC
Source organism: Trachyrincus murrayi (assembly GCA_900323305.1). Taxonomy (NCBI): domain Eukaryota; kingdom Metazoa; phylum Chordata; class Actinopteri; order Gadiformes; family Macrouridae; genus Trachyrincus; species Trachyrincus murrayi. The sequence goes on from OOFB01005839.1 coordinate 5,981, forward strand.
CTTCTTCAAGTTATCCCAGGATGACATTTTGGGGCAGTGCTAGAAAGGACCTTTCAACCATCGACTGGATGGTCAAGACCGAGCAAAGGCCTCTGGGATATTATCATCCCATCCACAGTTGATTCAAACTGCAATAATCCAGTACAATGTAAAATTTTTACTGGGAGAACAAATGGGGCTAGAAATCCCATGGGGTCGTAGACTGAATTTGCCACAGACAGAATGCCTCTCCTGGTAAGCGTGCAACTATGACAGTCGTAGTTGATAGTGACTATCCTTCGGCGTAACCGATTCAGCTGCAATCTTCAGAAATAGTTTGTCTTCTGCAGACAGTTCAGTCTTCTAATCATAGCATCCCTCTGAGAAATCTTGGTTATACTGTTTGATTAGGAGTTCTTCCAGGTTGTTAATCGTTCTCAAAATCATGCAGGGTCGATCCTGTTCATCAATGAGTGGGTTGCTGCTCAGGGGACCATTAACCACCCATGCCAATTTCCTTCGCTCAAAGAAGTCAACCAGATTTGTGAACTTCGCTCTTTGGTTAGTTTGCTCAAGATGGTGACATGCTGTGTGGACCTCCATTTGTCTCTGAGCTTGAATGACAATTTAGAGATTATTGTTATCTAATTCTAAACCGTATACCGTGCAACGTATGGTTTTAAATTGTTGATTCAATTTTTGAGTCAACCTGACGATACAAGTATTGTAGAAGCAAATAATCCCGATATTCACATGAATAAATTTTTCCGACATACCTAGTCTCTATGGCCTCTATGGGCTGTTTTAGCTGGAGGATCAGAATCAGAATCAGAAATGGTTTTATTGCCAAGTATCTGTTAAAATACAAGGAATTTGGCTTGGTTTGATGGCGCCTAACAATAAACATAAGGATAAAGCAAAAACAAGAAATATAAATAAATGTGAATGTAAATGACAAATTAACAATATGAGATATACCGTATATGAGAAAGAAAGTGTTTTAAGAATAAGTGTGATGTGTAAGTGTAAGTACATGCTGCAATACAGAATATGTGCAAGGTGTGCGTTAATGTAGCACATAAGTCAGATGTCATAAAACATAAGTGGGGGGTAGGATAACAGTCAGACGGGGACCCGGACCTTATTGATGAGGTCAGTTGCAGTCGGGAAGAAACTGTTCTTGTACCGTGAGGTTTTAGTCCTGATGGACCGCAGCCTCCTGCCGGAGGGGAGTGGTACAAAGTTATTGTGACCAGGGTGGAAGGGGTCGGCCACAATCTTTCTTGCCCGCCTCAGGGCCCTGGAGGCGTGCAGGTCCTGGAGGGATGGCAAGTTGCAGCCAATCACCTTCTCTGCCGAGCGAATGACACGCTACAGTCTGCCCTTGTCCTTGGTAGTGGCAGCAGCGTACCAGATGGTGATGGAGGAGGTGAGGATGGACTCTATGATGGCGTTGTAGAAGTGCACCATCATTGGCTTTGGCAGGTTGAACTTCTTCAGCTGCCACAGGAAGTACATCCTCTGCTGTGCCTTCTTGGTGGGGGAGCTGATGTTCAGCTCCCACTTGAGGTCCTGGGTGATGACGGTGCCCAGGAAGTGTAAGGACTCCACAGTGTCGACTGTGGAGTCACACGGGCTGATGGGGGTAGGTGGGGCTGGGTTCTTTTTGAAGTCCACAACCATCTCCACTGTCTTTGAAGCGTTGAGTTCCAGGTTGTTTTGGCTGCACAAGGACACCAGATGGTCAATCTTCCACCTGTAGGCGGACTCATCCTCACCAGAGATGAGCCCAATGAGGCTGGAGTTGTCAGAAAACTTCAGGAGCTTGACTGACTGATGACTGGAGTTTGTGTACAGGGAGAAGACTAGAGGGGAAAGGACGCAGCCTTGAGGGGAATCTGTGCTGATGGTCCGGGAGTCAGAGACATGTTTCCCCAGCTTCATGTGCTGCTTCTTGTTAGACAAGAAGTCGGTGATCCACCTGCCCATGGAGTCAGGCACATGCATGTACCTGACGGTGGCAGGAATGGTGCATGTGTGTGACGTGAGTGTGTGTATATGTTTGCCAGCACACGCGTGTGTGTGTGTGTGTGCGTGCATGTGAGTGCATAACAGTAGCTACAGTTAGATTGGTGGGAGCCATTGGGATGAATGAAGTATTGGATGGACGTTCTAATAAAGGAACATAAGGCTGGATTGAGGGGTGTTATGCGGAGGTGTTGAATAGTGATACATCAGCTCTTAAGTGACCTGAACCTGTCCTCAATTAACTAACCTGACAGCTTATCTATTGTAACACATCAATAGTTATTATGTATAAGATAAAATATACACAAAATGATGAGGGGATCCAGCTTTACAAATACAGTCTATATACTAATGTCGCATTAATTTACAAGACAAATAAGAAGAACAAGCTATTATAGTATTGAAGTATTTACAATTGATGAGACTATTGCTATATTATCATTGTTTATAGTCTTTTCCTTGAGCTAACCCATACCCCTAATCAAAAGAAAATCAACAAATATTAGCCATAAGTACAGTTATAAAGATCACTTACCTGTAAGTAATACCTGCAGTTGGGCTGGAGTTTGGCATCACTAACGAGTCTAGATGGTAATTTAGAAGAATGAATTATGGATGAAGTTGAAGAGAGAGAGAGAGAGAGAGAGAGAGAGAGAGATAAAGTTGATCATCTCCATTGTTGACATCGCCGACCAGATGGGCTGGCACTTGTGAGAGTGGATCTGATGCAAGGAGAGGTGGGGGGGTGTTTCAGTTCAGTTTAAAACGGTGGTGGCTGAACTCATTGTTAGACAGATGAAACAATCAGAACAACAGGATGGCTAGCTGCAGCATGTCTGTGTAGACAGGAACAGGTATAAGTGACACTCAGTGATCTCTGTCTGAATTCACTCACTAAGCCACTCAAAAACGTACAGCGCTCCATGGGTCAAATAGGTGTTATTCAATCCACCACTTAGGAACAGAAAAAAACAGCAACAACAAAAGAACACATTTCTATTCAGGGACTGGTGGCTGTGTGCCTCTCTCTCTCTCTCTCTCTCTCTTTCTCTCTCTCTCTCTCAGTGCACACCAGGGGCTCTGTCGGCCACGAGAAAGAGCCTGTTCATTATATTCACACGTCTATATCGTCTTTATCTGCCTCCTCTCTAATGGTTCCAACCTTGTGCTAGAACAACCCCCCCCTCCCCCCGCTTCACTATTCTCCATCCAGGTCCAGATCTGGGAAGAAGAAAATACTTCCATTGGGAATTCAGAACAAGAACAGTGAGATAATGGCCACAGTGGTAGGCTGCCTCCTTCCCTTGTGCCAAAATAAAATTCACAGAGTTTAGAGAGAGAGAAAAGTTCAGAGAATTCAAAGCACATTCATAATTAACACATGGCGCATATGGTTTCAAAGGAATTCAGCACAAAGTGTGTGGGCTGCAAATGTATGAAGAAAATCATTGAAACTCAAAGTTCAAACTGTGAAAACTCACCCCAGAGGCAGTTCTCTCTTTTTATTATTTTATTGCCATCTCTTCTTTTCCTTGTGGTCGCTCTACAGCTTAATACTCCCTACCCCCCCTCTGAGCCGTGCTTTAACTGGGTGTCATTTACATATACACACTCAGTCATACAAAAACACACACACACACAAACTCTCTCTCTCTCTCTCTCACACACACTATGTGGACACTGATGGAGTGATTGAGGCCTACGCAGTGACCCTCGGTCTGTCCGTCTCATCATATTTGCCAGAGCGAGCAGCTGATTAAATGCTCCGAGGGACTCCATGTCATTGAGGATTAAAATGAGTCTCCAAAGTCTCCAGAAAATTGGCTTCTTCGAGCACACCTGAGGACCTGCTGGACGATGTTGATATGCAAAGACAAGAAGTGGGCACAGAAAGCATGTTCGCTGCTGATGCACGCATATGATGTTTACCGCGAGGAGGACACATATGTGCGTATGTATTTCCGAGTGCACGTGCGTGCTACACCCACCCACGCTGCACTACAAAGAAAAAAAAACAGCATTTGTCTTCACACCCACACGTGAGCGCATGACCACACAAATCCTGCCGTAATGGCAACAGTGCAGTGAAACAGTACATGCATATGCATGCATCTTCATTGTTGTTTCCCCGTTTGAAGACGTATGGTTGTAATCCCTCCCCATTATGCCACAAGGAGACCAGACAGAGGAGTCTACAAGTCAATGAAGAAAGAGATGAAAGGACTGAGGTTGAAAGGACCCCCCCACACACACATACACACACACACACACACACACACACACACATAAACACACACAGACACACACACACCCAAAGGACCTTGCGACATGCAAGGCAGTCACTGCATGCTGTAGTCAATCACCACATTCTGTTATCCAAAGAGAAGCCAAAGAGAAGCTGTCTGCACAAACAAGGACACACAACCCCTTCAAGCATGGCAGCTTTGATGGGGATGGGAATGAGGCAGATGGTGTGTGTGTGTGTGTGTGTGTGTGCGTCTGTGTGAGAACAGTCAGACTAGCAGCCTTACCAGAAACACATGGGCATCTGGGTCACAACATCCTTCTGTAAGAGTGTAGGTTTTTTTGTTTGCAGATGGAAAATGAAGTTCAAGGAACGGATGCTTTATGCTCAGAGTCTCCGATGCAAGATTTGTATTATGAATCAGTGTAGTTGGTGGGAGCTGTAACTGAAATGTTTGTACTCGTTTTTTTTTTGCTATGGTGAACAAAATAAACTTCTAGCACAAAAGAAAAAAACGGAATCACCTGCTCTTAATCCAAACAGGATGAGAGGTGAGGGAACAGATGAGTGAAACGAGAGGGTAATGCTGATGTCAGAGCTGTTAATGAGGAATATTTCCAAAACCAGAGCACATGATATCTATAATATAATGAAATATAACCGTTTTATCCCTAAATCTACAAAACAGCAGAGCCAGAGTTGAACAGGTATCATCTTTGACTTATGAGCACGTTGAAAGAACATGTCTTATTTAATTACTTTCCTCATTTATGAGACGATTTCATCCAGAAGCAACGAACCATGCGTGCAGATGCAAGTCATTCAAGGTCAGCTTGCTCAAGGATGCCGAGACATGATAGGACTGCAGACATGTGTGGATCGAACCCCAGAACCTTTTAGCAGGCGGTGGAACAGCCTATCCCCTACCTACACACTGTGCTGGCACTTATCTGTTGAACAACTTTAACAGATGGTTCCCTGTGCAGCTCTAAAGTGGAAGCCACACAGACACAGGGGAGACATCAACACATTGTGAGTGATGTGGAGACAGCATGGATCAATCCCTATGTCGGAAGTCCCGTGATGTGCCAATAGCAACACAGGACCCTATGGGGACACATCCCAACGCTACACTTGTCTGCCAAAAGCAGGTCATAAAATTGTGCACGAGCCAATGGCATTGCCTCATGGTGAGTAATACAAATGGTGGGGGTCGTAAGATATAGTTAGGATGCTTTATAATCATATTTTGAAGACTTCTAAGCAAGTGGTCATATATGATACCCTGCTACATGAAGTAGTTTACCTCATACTGGTGTTGGACAGATTTTACTAAATAAAAACAATCTCTTGTAGTCGGTTAAGGAGGTTAGTTCAACAATTGATCACAGGTGATTGGAAATGCACCCTGAATAAAAGCTTGATTTTAAGCTAATCATTCTCTCACTAAGCTAATCATCCCCCCCACCCCCAACACACACACAAAATAGAGCAATAAAGAACAATACATGTCATATAACCACTTGATGAGAACAAACTGTTCCTGACTTGATGGCAGTCTTATTGCATAAAGCAGCTCATGAAGCAATTCAAATATGCTCTGATGTTTGACTCTCTGAGGAAGCCCAAAGGAGAGAGCTGTGTGCTCTACCACAGTTGCATAGGGAATCTCACTATTATGCCAAATTAATTCACCTCAAAATTCACCTTAGCTGTGCTAGAATTTCATTCATTCAATTTATTTTTTTGCCCAAAAATAACAAAAACTGATTTAATGGACAATATGCAGTCGAGATAGCATGCATGGCCTTTGACAGACAAACAAAGCACACATAGTTGTGGCAGTTTCCCCCTGCCACATGCCATCTACTCAGACTTTCCCGGGCTTCTCCCACAGCAGGACACAGGCAGTTGAGGAGTAAACTGGTTTATTGTTAGTTTGTGGTAGTCTGAACAACAGAGCAGGTGGTACATGCTGGAGCTCCTCCTGAGTGTGTTTGCTGGTGGCTGGTTTAACCTCTGGGCCTGATTGGCCAATGCCCCACAGGTGTGCAGCCTCCCCCAGTCCCAGAGTCTAATCAGTTTAACTCAGACCAGGTGAGGCTGCTTAAACCAGCCACCAACAACACACATTCCACATATCCCCAACACCAAATTGAGGCTGGGGAGAATCCCCAGCCGAAACCTACTCCCCCCCCCCATCCCCATTGTCCCCACACCTCCCCAGTGTGACTCGCCAACCCCCCCTCCCCCTCCATCCTGGAGACCGGAGGCCAGGGCTGCTGTCTTTGCTGGCGGAGGTGTCGCTGGACTTGTCGGTTGCAGGGTTGT